>VOPJ01008582.1:0-55329 GCA_014673585.1 Semibalanus balanoides | reverse complement strand
GGGGGTGTTCAAACATCCCCCCAGTCGGGCGAAGGAAATGCAGAGGCCCAGTGGGGCGCGGGTTAACACAAGATCATATTCGATTAAAGTAGCTGAGGTTCGATTTAAAAAAGTTCAATACAAACTAAAAACGTTTGACTTATAAGTGCTGAGCTTCATTTCACCAGCGCTTGACCGGGGTATCAGCCAAACACCATTGACCGGGTGGGGGGAGGGGGGATATTGCCCCTCGTTATCTCCGGAACCAATGATTTCAGCGAGACTCGCAAGGCAGGGTTAGAAAGCTCATATTGAGACGCAACCAAAGCTCACTATAAGCTGTGGAATCAAGGTCACAACTCAGGTCAAGATCGGGTCAAAGGTCAAAATCGAGACACTTTACTCAATGGACCATACTTTTCATTTCGAGCCTTTGATTGCGAACATGGTCACTCAGAGTGCTCTTTAAGGTATAATACACATTCTGCATGAGCTAAAATAATATTTTTGGCAAAGGTCAAGGTCAAGGTTAGGCCACAAAAGGTCACTTTCCGCAAAAAAATATTTTCGAAAGTCATGCAACACATGGTTGATGGGCTGTTTTACACATATAATCCGATAGTGATATTCATTTTACCATCTGAACTCTTTGAAGTGAAGTTAGTGTCAAGGTCAAGTTCAGATCACATAAGGTCCAACATATGAAAATTAATAAATCTTAACAAAAAAGGCTGCTTCTGAGCCAGTTTTATCTCCGAAATACAGTGCTGAGATTGATTTGTCTTCATCTTGTCAAAAAGCCAACAAACACAATGTTAAAATATGAAATCATGTCTTACCATACTTCGGGAGCCAAAGTGTAAGTCAAAAATAAAAAAAATTGTTTTGAATTTTGGTTTGGGTATTTCTCATATGTGGTCTTCCAACATACATTCCATTTTAAACATTTTTTTTTTACAATTGTGATATTGTTACCATTTCTCCCAAAATCAGTTTGTGATTTTGTGTGGTCACAAAACAAAATTCTCAAAAATCCGTGATAGCTGTTTGTAGACCGTAACATTGTTTATTATCCGAAACGCTCCAAATATTATCGGGGATTACCGGGTAAAGCACCCGGCGAATAAATCTTCGGAAAAGGCATCAATGTGTTGTTGAGCCCCAATTGATTGTCTGCACACTGCACACGTTAAACACTATATCAGAATGCAACTTGTTGATATGTATATTGGAATACAACTTTTTATGGGATTATCATTTTATTATTATTAGCGGGAAGTATAATGGAATAAAGCTTTTTGTGAGTCTGTCATCTTGTTATGATTAGCGGGAAGTTCAATCATTTTATTCATAAAAGCTATGAGCAATTACATTTTTTTTTTTTTTTACTGTTTGGTTTACACACATTCAGCCCTCAACGCTAGTGTTTTAACACGAATTTTATCGTTCTTAATTTTAATTTAATCTTTTTGAATAAAACTTCAGTTTGTTTACAATTTAACTTAAGCATTCAAATTGAACTTCATATTTTTAATCGAACCTTATTCTTTTAAGATATAACTTCAGCTTTTCTAAATTGAACGTTATATTTTTTCAATAAAACTTTTTCAAATTGCCCTTTACAATTTAAACAAGCCTTTTTAAATTGATCTTAAGAAAAGGTGTAGGGAGTTGGTGGCGATCACTCAGTGTGGTTCCAGTGAGCGGCCGGCCCTGACGGCTGGCCTGTGGTCTGTACTGCAGTCGGCTGACCTGTGCTCTGTTTGTACTGCAGTCGGCTGACCTGTGCTCTGTTTGTACTGCAGTCGGCTGACCTGTGCTCTGTTTGTACTGCAGTCGGTACCCGGTGAGGTGTCGGCTGACTTTGGCCGGCTGCTGCCACTCCACCGTGACGGAGCGGCTCAAAATCTCCACCACCTGCATCCGACTGGGAGGCAGCGGCGTCTCTGTGCATAGATAGAGATCAGGTCAGGCTACAGTAGGGAGCTACAGCTACAGCTAAAGCAGCAGCAGGCTACAGCAGGGAAAATTGGGCAACATTGAGCAACAATGCACCTGGGAAAATTATACATCAGAAGATTAGGCTGGTGTAAAAAAGGTGCACAATGCAGTGCAAAGTGGAAACCTGAAAATATCATATTTATTTACCGATTTCCGAAAATCGAAAATCTAGACAAACAATATGTAACACTAATCTCCGTAACTTCTGAAGTACCCTGTACTATTACGTTAAACTACAAAGTCGATGGATGAATGCATCGCTAATTAGCAGCACATGCGATTCAGGAAGCCGCTGTCTTTGAACGGGAAGCTCTCTGAGACGGGGAGTCGCCGTCTCTGAGATCTCCCAGTCAGGGTGGTTGTTCGCTTACCTTCGATCTCGAGGTCGATGGCGAGTCGCGCCGTGCCGCGGCCGTTGATCGCCTGACAGCTGTACAGGCCCGAGTCGGCCGGCACCGCCCGCAGCAGGCGCAGACTCGAGCGAGAGACGTTCGCCGAGTTCGACCACTGCCGCACCAGCAGCCTGCCGGAGTATAGTGAGGTTGTGACACCTGAACCACGATCTTACCACTGTGTGAAACATCCGGTATTCACTGAGGACTCGCTCGCGCTTCGAGCTCGCTCGTAATCTACACCGTGCAGTTCAAAAGTGCGCCGTTGTGGATATTGTATCGGTCCAATAAGTATTGTGGTAGAATAGTTTTGTACATACTACATTTCTACTTGCGATTTCGGGCCTCTTATTTTGTTTTCATTTAAACGCAGAGACGCATGTGCTTGGACGGATCCATAATTGGTGGCTTGGACATGTTGGGGGGCCAATTCCACCAAAGTCACGCACAATTATATAAACTTTTTGGATTTTGCTTGCTTATGCATCATTATCTGATTTAGAACAATTTTTGTAAAAGTTTATTAGATTTTCCATTAGCTGTTTTCACGAAGGATTTATTTTTACCCGGTAGTACCAGGTAATATTTCATCCGTTTTAGGTATTTGAGTCTAAGAACACGGCTTTTCCCGGATATGTGTGGTTTCAATTCAAACTTTATTAGTTATAAAGTTTCAATTGACAACAAAAATATCCGGGAAAAGCCGTGTTCTTAGACTCAATTACCCCAAAAACACGAAATATTACCAGGTACTGCTGGCCTGGGTACCTACTACCGGGTAAAAATGAATCCGTCGTGAAAACGGCTATTATCTCAGGAAATGTGTCAAATTTGCGCCGATTTGAGGTGCTTTGAGAAGGGAGCATGACCCCGCGGCCCCCTTCTGGATCCGCCCATGCGAAATGCGCATGTGGGGTAGCATTAGAGATGAAGTTTTCCGGAAAATGTGTCCGATCTCCGAAAACTTACGTGGCGTCCGTCGGATACATGTTCAAAATTTATCCAGTTCCCATTCCGTTCCGAGCTTTTGTTAAGTGAATTAATGTTTATAGTATAGGGTTACTAAGCTACGGGTGAAATAACGTTGAAATTACTACCAGTCGTGTTTCAGTTTGTGTCCAAAACAGAGTAATGAAGATTTGTCCCATTTCGAAGGCGTAGGCAGCCCTACTCCAGGTTCAGGGGTAGACGGCAGACGCATTAGCGGTCGCAGACCGGCGTTTAGTGGGGAGGGGGAGGAGATGGCCGTTGGGGTCGCCTATTGGCAGACAGCTCCTGAAATACAAAATTTTGAAATTCCCTCTAGAGCACTGACTGACCTATAAATGTATGTAAGGACGTTTGCCAAACCTGACAACAAATATATGATGTCGCCCCTGCCCTGCTAAAAAACCTTTTTTAGTCAACCTGGATATATTTTCGAAAAATTATTCAAAATAACTGTAAAACATATTTACATTTTAATGAGTTCGGTCTCTTCTCTATTGTTATTGCATTCCGCAATATCACGAGGCTTTGCATGTCCATCGTGCTTATTTTAGGGTTATCATCCATGATAGATACCTTTGTTTGACCCCACTATACCTATTTGCTGAAAAAGGTGCGGTGGCTTAGGAACTCATTTGAAGTTGGGAGGGGGGGGGAGTTCTAAAAAAATAATAGTCAATTTTGAAGAAAAAAATTGGCGTAAAAAACATAGTATTTTTAATCCGAGATAGCCATTTTGTAGAACTTGTTATTTCACGTGCTTCAACGTTTCATATTTGCAATTTGCTTCAAAACTAGATTCTTGGCGATTTTTCCAACATTTAGCTATTTTCGACCAAAAATGCTACGTACCTACTAGTGGTGCCAATTTCAGAAAATATTTGTCCAATGTCCAACCGATGTCCGAGACCATGGTCAGCTGTCCGTCCGAAACTGTCCAAAGATCATTGTTTGTCCGAAATTTGTCCGAAAGCAGAACAAAATGGTCATGGCATATAATGTAAAACATTCAGTGTATCATTCCCAATATATACTAAATATAGGCATTTGTGTCGAATAACACTACAAGTTAGGATATCAGAAAGCAACAATCATTACCTATCCATGTTATATACGGCGACAAGCCATCCTTGGAGCATTGGATGTCAAAAGGTGTCCAAAGAATATGCTTATGTCCGTCCGAACACCGATCGGTGTTCGGACAAATTCGGATTTCCGAAAATGTTTGCACCGATTGGCACCACTAGTACCTACTGACGTCACTAAAATCGGTATGTCTCATTTTGTTCAACACTACTAATATTTCTTATAGATAACGTAAAATTGATGTACGCGAAGGTATGCCAAGTTTTACATCGATATCTGCAACGCCTCGGAAGTTATTTAGGAAAAACCGACGGGGGATATGATCCGACCCGTCCCCAGGTAGTCGTGGGCTATGCCTCGTAGTTTTGGACCAGGTGTTGAGACTCAAAAGTTGAGGGGGCGTTGCCCCCCCGCGTTAAAAAATTGAGGGTTAGTTTTCCCCCTCCCCCCGGGCTCCTACGCCTATGAAAAGGAGCGTAAAACTGCACACGTACCGGCCCTCCACCACCCCTTGCCGCACAGTGGTCGACCGCGCTACCGTGCCGTTGCGTGGGTGCCGGCCGCCGGGGTGAACGTAGCCGGCTCGCAGAGACACCTAGCGGCAGGTTTGCAACTAAAATTTTCCGCACTCCCCCATTGCCAATGACAGCTTATTGTGAACAGTTCCAATAGCTTGCAGCTTTCGCTTCGTCAGTAAGTCGAGGTACATGGGTCCGACGATCCAGAAATCCTCTCATAGGAGCTTACCTGAAGCTGTCCTGAACCTGTCGGTCTTCTCTGAACCACAGCAGCGAAATGGGCTCGTCGCCGTCCGGATCGCAGGTCAAGGTCACGTTCTGACCCTCCCTGTACCGCTCGGCACGGGACGGCTCGCTGAACGACGGTGCGGCTGCAACACATACACACACACACACACACACACACACACACACACAACACACACACACACACACCCACCACACACACACACACACACACACGCATATCATAATAATTGAATTGGTGCATATGCATTGCAAGTTATCATGGAATGATTTGAGTTCCTGACTATGCATCTGCTGCAATTCACACTAACGAGGGAAGAGCATGCAATGTGTCAGTATTTTCAGAAACACCCTGAATAGTAACGAGAAACTATGATATGATATGTCGAGGACGCTAGAGAGGCAGGTTCATAAAAACCTGTTTGCTGCAAACGGCTTCTCGTGATATCGCAGCGCACCACATCAATATCTTCAAACATGCAATTACACTTTTGTATTTTTCCTATTGAGCAGAAACTGTCAGAAAGAAGGCAATATAAGGTTCTCTGCTGTCCATATTGTGCTGTATATAGAACAATCAACAGTTGTGTGCCTAGATTCACCGTCTGGTAATATTGGTGTTCTTCATAAGACATCCGTCGTCAAAAAGACGCGACCAGTCTCTTTATTGGACTGATGCGCTGTCCGAACTGTCGTCTTATTGTGTATGTGAGATATATTGTCATGGTGAAGTGCACCTGACTAAGCTGGTGTCGAGGGTGGGAGTGACTGGACATGTCACACCTGCAGCTCTGCTCATCATGTATAACACGCTTTATAGGAGGACCTGTGACACCTGCAGCTGGTGCTCATCATGTCTAACACGCCTTATAGGAGGACCTGTCACACCTCCAGCTGCTGCTCGTCATGTCTAACACGCCTTATAGGAGGACCTGTCACACCTGCAGCTGCTGCTCATCATGTCTAACACGCCTTATAGGAGGACCTGTCACACCTGCAGCTGCTGCTCATCATGTCTAACACGCCTTATAGAAGTAACAGTCACACCATGTATAACATGCATTATAGGAGGAACAGTCACACCTGCAGCTGCTGCTCATCATGTCTAACACGCCTTATAAGAGGAACTGTCACACCTGCAGCTCTTCTCGTCATGTCGAACACGCTTTATAGGAGGACCTGTCACACCTGCAGCTCTGCTCGTCATGTCTAACACGCCTTATAGGAGGACCTGTCACTTCTGCAGCTCTGCTCATAATGTATAACACGCCTTATAGGAGGAACTGTCACACCTGCAGCTGCTGCTCATCATGTATAGCACGCCTTATAGGAGGAACTATCACACCTGCAGCTCCTGCTCGTCATGTCTAACACGCCTTATAGGAGGACATGTCACACCTGCAGCTCTGCTCGTCATGTCTAACACGCCTTATAGGAGCACATGTCACACCTGCAGCTCTGCTCATCATGTATAGCACGCCTTATAGGAGGAACTATCACACCTGCAGCTGCTGCTCGTCATGTCTAACACGCCTTATAGGAGGAACTGTCACACCTGCAGCTCTGCTCATCATGTATAACACGCCTTATAGGAGGACCTGTCACACCTCCAGCTCTGCTCGTCATGTCTAACACGCCTTGCGGCACAGATGGAAGGGCACTGCAAACTTGGGGAATATCTGCGAGCTGCAGAGTGTGATGTCATCACTGCAGGTCTGACTAACCCTTTCCTCGGGTACTACAGACTAAAGGCAGACTCCAGTCAAGAACATCAGCCCATAGGCAATGCTATGCACGCCCCTTACCGCTGCTTGTTATAGTTCAAAATATATATCCTGTTAAGCTAACGAATGAAAAGAATGCGTACCTAGATGAATATACCCACTCCGTGGCGAATATTTGCTCTGACAATATTTTGTGACGTAGCTGGAAGGCGTGATGTTAATTTAATGTTAACCCTCGCCCTGTGGGGGGTCATTTTGACCCCCGAGGTTTTTCCAGAATAGCGAAAGAAGTGACACGCAGCGCCACCAAATTTTGCACAGCTGTTTGGACATCAATTGCCCACACTTTGTCAAGAAGTTGACTTCAGGTCATCCGAGGTCAGGTCACCAGATCACTTTAAGCGACCCTGCTTTCCAAAATGTTTGTTATCGTGCCAAAGCTACAGTTTTTGTCCGAAATATTTGAAACTTGCAGGATTTCATAAATCATAAGTACCTACAGCTTGTCGGTCTTATTTTTTGCATCGTTGACCTAAGGTCAGGCCAATTTTCTGACCTCCCCATTATAAGTGCATGGGAAAATAATCAAATGCTGCCTTTTCAGAAAATATGCTTTGGATCAGGCTAATTCTTTCAGATTCATGATATTTTAGCTCATTCTGGATGATAAAAGTGCAATTGTTGCTCAGTGATATCTACAAGGTCATCTGAGGTCATCTGAGGTCATCAGCAATGATTTGCTAATCTTGATATAAAAGAGATAGAGACGAGCGGTTGACACCACTGTGTTCATCCCGTCTGGCTGCATCGACCCATATGCAGCATGACCTACCCGGGTCACCAAATGACCTTGACCTGAGGTCAAATTTGGACATTTACCTCACAAGGTCACCAAGCAAATGTTTCAAAGTGCCTTGACAGGACAAACACGGTGGTGTTAAAGTCGTTGCTCTATCATTTTATGATAACAAGTTATATTGGAAAACAAATTCTACCAAAAACTGCATTTTTGACCTTTGATGACCTCTGGAGCCTAAACTATTGATCTAATATCGATTTTGAGGACACCCGGTGCAATTGAAAATTTATTTATATTTATATTACTTTTTCCGTGTGTTCCTAGCTATCATAGTTCCGACGAGATATATTGTTCGAAGCGAAGTAAAAAAAACTGTGAAATTTGACCTTTGATGATCTCTGGTGACCTCAATACTGACCTTAGCTAAAATTGGTTCTGTAAATTATTCGAATTTACACGTTGAGAGCTGTCGAACGCTTTTTTTCTGCGTCTTTCTATCCCTTTTTGTTTTCGAGTAAGAGGGGAGGGGGTCATTTTGCCAACCCCCATGGCGAAGTTGTCTCGGAGGCCCACCAGGGCGCGGGTTAATTATAGGATCAAAGTGATCTCACCAATTGACAGAGGTGACCAATGCGATGACTCGTAATAAAGTGTGGCGGCACGAACCTGCCTGATGCGACCTTAGCTGGAGCATAAGATAAGTCCAAGTAACATTCCTAGTCTAAGGTTTAGAATGTATTGTATGCAATATATATCCAATTACTAGCTGGTACATGTGGCTCTGTGTATGACCAAATTTAGAGCATTTGTGTGATTACGTAAAATCGGCTTTTATTAATGCAGTATGCACTAAGGGACTGTAACACTTAGGATAATCAGCGACCAACACACACACACACACACACACACACACACACACACACACACACACACACACACACACACACAACACACCACACACACACACACACACCACACACACACACACACACACACACACACACACACACACACACACACACACACACACACACACATACACAACATTGCACCTCAGATAGTATGCAGAACAGGTTTCAGTATCGGAGCCTCATTACAGGCAACATTTATGGTGGAGTAGGGCCCTCCTCCTCATTTCAAGAACGACACCAAAACTACCTATGACACTTTTTTTGACGATGGTTACCTTCGCAGGAACACGATGCTGGACAAAAATGTAGCAAGTGTTTCAACTTTCCGACCAGTAAATATGTACTTGCAGTGAAGTGTCCACGCTAAGAAACATTTGTTACTAGAACGAGCTGTTTTTCCTGACTTCCTGAACCCATGCAGCGTTCAAATCCTAAGAATAAAATATAGAATATCTTTCGCAACCCAGGCTTGTTTGCAATCAGATCCAGATCATAAGGCACAATATTCGAGACTTCCCAGAGCAACTTATTTTTTCAAATACATTTAGTCCGAACTATTTGAATGGATGGATTGCCAAGGTCAGAACCCGCGCTAAGCATAGCTTGTTGCGCAGGCCCTGACCCCTACCGTCCGATCGCACAATTCCTGGCAGCCGGCAGAATTTAGAAGCGAAAGTGTTACGTGCCCGACATACTTGGACACGGTCCGCCCCGCTCACTGACATCACCTGACCTTGGGTGCGACCACTGCCACCGGCTACAGGCCATGCCAGTCAGGAGCAAATAGCGAGCGCCGAAGCGACTCGAACCCAGGCTGCCACTATACCGGGATAGGTCAGAAGTCCAGCGCTCTCCCACTGAGCTACAGGGGCGGACTAAACGGAGGGGAGGACTCCGGCGGAATAATGCCAAGCGCAATACAAGCTAATACCGTGCACCTATAATAACACAATAAGGTCAACTATATAAGCATAGCGCAGTTGGACAGTGTGGGATTAGTGGACGGACGCGGCCGAGAGTTTGTTAGCACATCCAGTATTCGACTATTGCAATGTCCTAACAGATCGGGCTCAGCTCCGCATATCGGTTCAACTTTCGCAATCAAACGGTCGGATTTACAAACCACGCAGCAAGCCTTGCTTAGCAGAGGGCCTCCACATCAATCAAGCAAAAAGACAAACTTTTGTCATTTGCCTCACCGCAGCGGCGGTGGCGAGGATGAGTGACGACACTGCAGCATCGCTGAGGTCGTGCTGATGTTCAGGAACACGTCACACCACACCTGACACGCCACCTCTGTAGGAGAGCTAGGAGCCGGCCTGTGAGTGCAGCGAGCTGGCGGTGGTCACCTCCTCTCCTCTTCCCTCCCCGCCTCCCTCCTCAGCCAGATATTAAACCCTAAACCACCTCACAGCCAGGAGCGAGGCCGCAGGATGGCGACAAAATCAAACATTTGTCGCCGCCATCTGCGCCGATTCGATATTAATTCTCACATCTCCCGCGAGCCGCCGGCGGGGCAGCCCATCTGCGGCTATATCAGCACGCCTGCGACAATATCGACGCGGCGACGGTGAGTTCCCTCCCCTCTGCCCCGTCCGGCCGTGCTAGATCTGCGGCGCAGCCAGGAGGTCGCCGCGTCTGCTGCTGCTGCTGCCGGCGACACACGATTGGAAGTGCCAGCGGACTGTTCGGTGTGCTCAGGGTATCAGCAGGTGGACGGTGTTGACAGGTGGACTGTCCGGCGTGCTCAGGGTATCAGCAGGTGGACGGTGTTGACAGGTGGACTGTCCGGCGTGCTCAGGGTATCAGCAGGTGGATGGTGTTGATCAGCGAACTGTCCGGCGTGCTCAGGGTATCAGCAGGTGGACGGTGTTGACAGGTGGACTGTCCGGCGTGCTCAGGGTATCAGCAGGTGGATGGGTTGATCAGCGAACTGTCCGGCCACGTGGTGTCAGGGTATCAGCAGAGTGTGGACGGGGTTGTTGACGGTGGATGTTCCCGGCTGTGTCAGGGTATCAGGCTGTGGAGGTGTGATCAGCGAAACTGTCCGGGCGTGCTTCAGGTATCAGCAGGTCGGACGGTCGTTTACAGGTGGACTGTTCCCCGGCTGTGCTCAGGGTATCAGCAGGCGGACGGTTGTTGACAGGACTGTCCCTGGGACGTGCTTTTCGCAGTATTCCTACCGCGGAATGCTCTCACGCCAGACGGACGGTGTCTGACAGGCAGAGACTGTACCGCCCAAGTGCCTCAGTCGCGGTACAGGCAGGTGGACGGTGTGACAGGTGTGGGGACTGTTCGGCGTTTCTCAAGGGTCACTCACGCACGCGCGCGACGGTTTGATCACGTGGAGACTGTTCCGGCGTGCTCATGGTATCAGCAGACGCGACGGTGTTGACAGACGACTGTCCGACGTGCTCAGGGTATCATCAGGCGGACGGGATTGACAGGCGGGACACGCTCACAGCGTTTCAGAGGCCCGAGAGATGTCCGGCAGTCAGATTCCCGAGCTGCAGCTCGTCTCGTCTAACATTACATGACTGTTGTGGTTAGTTACGCGAGTCTTCCGTCAACTAGGATAATACGTGTATGTATGAACGAATACCGACAGTAGCCATGGTTTTCAAAGGCTTATTTCTTCGCAACTACTAGGATATTGTCGCTGGAAATTTGCACACAATTGTTATGTTTGTAGCTCCCCTGGCCACGTTGTGCTTTAGACATTTCGTTTTTTAGTATCTGGTCTTTCAGAGCAGTGAACGACGGGAAAGCACTAATGGAACACGTCGTTTCATCAGCCACAACGAACCTCTTCAAGAACCGCCTGGACCACTACTGGGCGGGCATCATGTACAGTCGGTCTCATATGTATGTTCCTCTGCCACCACGTGGCGCTACAGCGCCAGGAATAGAACGACCACAGTACTTAAAGCTACAGTTGGTTACACAGGAAAGCACAACCTTTTGAATTGTCAACGGAGGCATAAAAACAATCAAGAGCTCTGTAAAGAGCGGGCAAAACAGGCATTCAGTCTTCATTATAAGAAGTCCTGTACCTATTATAAGTACAAGTACAAGTAAGTGAAACCACAGTATAGTTTTACAAGCGCATTATAACAAACGTATAGTGGTGGGACATTGGGACAGCGCTAGTTTATGAGAAAATGTGTTTGTTTTCTTTTTTTTTCTGTCATGCATGTCAGTGGATGAATTTACCCTATTCCCTGCGCGGCCAGAATTACGTTAATCTGCGGGGGTTCAGATTCTGCCTCCCCTCCAGATATCTCAAAGAATGCTCGGTCGATTTCACTGGGACAAATACCATTTTATTCGTCATGAAAAGATAAGTATTTCATGATACCAACACAAACAAAGAGAGGGAGAAGAAACCTATGCGCATAACATTTTTGTATACTCTTGCTAATTTGAAAGTAGACCTAATTTGAAGGTGGGTTTCGCCTCCCATTCGTTGTATCTGAGTGCATCTCTTTCAAAATATGTACATACAATCCTCCAAGTATTAATGATGCATTTTGCAATAAATATGTCTCTGAGGCATTTATTGCACCGCAGACTACGAAGGAAGTATGCGTCACACAACCGCATTCGTAACTCCCTCCCAAAAACAGACGCTTGGCACCATCTCTGCTAAGCTGATTTTGTTAAAATTTTGTCGAAACATGCAGAAATCAATAATGGAAAAAGTCAGACATTTTCAAGACGTTAGGCACTATACTTTTGAAGCAACAAGCAAAACAAGCATCGGGGGCAGAATCTGCAGCAGGTAATACCTATAGGGTTAAGTATCTGTTGTTGCTTGATTGAACTCGTTGACACATTTGTGTTTGGCAACGCACGCGCAGTATAATTGAATGTGTTGTGAATCGACATAAATAGAAGAAAAACACAACCCAAACACTTCACGTTTTTTCCTGATTATATTCTCCTCTTTGGCAGCATGTGTTTCTCACGGGTGACCATACAAGATCATGATATCATAATCATTTTTACCAATTGAATTTAAATGTATCACATCAGCTCAAGTTCAGACAGTTCCCAGTACTGTTCCCTGTTCCCAGTACATTACCAGCCTGGCATTACTATCTGTGACGTTAAGTCATATATCACGAAAAACGGGAGCATCTGTTGTTCAGTGACCGAGAGCAAATGCTTTCTACTTTGACCATAAATGCGTGTTTTGGTGTCTTTGTTTCAAACTTCCCTCACATGGGCATGTAACGGCCTTATCTGACATACCAGTAGTTAAATGTAATTTGCTCACATCAGCGGGGGTTAGGGTGGACCGAAATGTAACAAATATCTCCGATACAGCGGGAACCGTGTTTTTCCCGTGTGTGGACGTGACCGATTCAACTGAACTCCGAGGACCTCGACTCCGATGGATTCGTGGACTGGCCCCACTCGATCGCCGACTCCGGCGATCAGCGCTCCCTGCGGGCCGTCGTCATGTGGACTGCCCCACCGACCGACCTCCGGCCGATCAAGCGCCTCCCCGGGCCGTGTCAGTGGACTGTCACACCGACCCGACCTCCGGCCGGATCAGCGCTTCCACCGGTCGTGTCAGCGGAGCTGCCACAGCCGACCCGACCTACCGGTCGATCAGCGCTCCCCGTACCCGACCTCCGGCCGATAGCGCTCCCCCGTGGCGTGTCGATTGACTGCCACACCGACCGACCTCGCGCCCGATCGAGCGCTCCCCGGGCCGTGTCAGTGTACTGCTCCTGACCGACCGTCCGGCCCGATCAGCGCTCCCCGGGGCCGTGTCAGCTGGATCTGTCACACCGAACCCGTACCTCCGCCGATCAGCGCTCCCGGGGCCAGTGTCAGTGGACTGCCCACCGACCCGGACCTCCGGCCGATCAGCCGCTCCCCGGGGGTCGTGTCAGTGGACTGCCCCACCGAGACCCGACCTCACGGCCTGATTCAGCGGCTCCCCCGGGGCCGTATAAGTGGGACTGCCACCGACCCGACCTCCGCCGACGCGCTCCCCGGGCCGTGTTCCGTGGACCTGCCCCACCAGACCCGACCTCCGGCCGATTCAGCGCTCCCGGGGCCGTGTCAGTGACTGCCATCACGTGAGGAACCGACCTCCGGCCGATCAGCGCTCCTGGGGCCGTGTCAGTGGACTGCCCCCCGACCCGACCTCCGGCCGTCAGCGCTCCCCGGGGCCGTGCAGTGGACTGCCCCACCGACCCGACCCTCCGGCCGATCAGCGCTCCCCGGGGCCGTATCAGTGGACTGCCCCACCGACCCGACCTCCGGCCGATCAGCGCTCCCCGGGGCCGTATCAGTGGGACTGCCCCACCGCCGACTCCGGCCGGAATCAGCGCCTCCCCGGGGCCGTATCAGTGGACTGCCCCACCGACCCGACCTCCGGCCGATCAGCGCTCCCGGGCCCGTGTCAGCGACTGCCATCACCGATCCCGACCTCCGGCCGATCAGCGCTCCCCGACCGACCATCCGGCCGAATCAGCGCTCCCCGACCGACCCTCCGGCCATCAGCGCTCCCCGGGGCGCGTGTCAAGCGGGACTGCCACACGCGACCCGACCTCCGGCCGATCAGCGCTCCCCGGGGCCGTGTCAGTGGATGCCACACCGACCCGACCTCCGCCGATCAGCGTTCCGGGGCGGTCAGTGACTGTCACACCGACCCGACCTCCGGCCAGATCAGCGGCTCCCGGGTCGTGTCAGTGGAATGCCCCACCGACCGCCATCCGGCCGATCAGCGCTCCCCGACCCGACCTCCGGCCGATCAGCGCTCCCCGACCGACCTCCGGCCGATCAGCGCTCCCCGGGGCCGTGTCAGTGGACTGCCTCTCTGACCCGACCTCCGGCCGATCAGGCACCCCTGGGGCCGTGTCAGTGGACTGGGCCCCACGCGACCCCGACCTCCGGCCGATCAGCGCTCCCCGGGGCCGTGTCAGTGGACTGCCCACCGACCGAGCCTCCGGCCGATCAGCGCTCCCTGGGGCCGTGGTTCAGTGGACTGCCCCACCGACCCGACCTCCGCCGATCAGCGCTCCCCGGGAGGCCGTAATCAGTGGACTGCCCCACCGACCGACCTCCGGCCGATCAGCGCTCCCGGGGTCGTGTCAGTGGACTGCCACACCGACCCGACCTCCGGCCGATCAGCGCTCCCCGGGGCCGTGTCAAGTGGACTGCCACACTCTGACCCGACCTCCGGCCGATCAGCGCTCCCCGGGGTCGTGTCAGATGCCGGTCAGTCTCGCAGGTCACCTGGCCGCAGCAGCTCGGGATGAATCAACCCCGGTACAGTTTCACTCAGTGGCCCAGACGGACGTAAATCCAGAGCATGCACTGCTTCCTCCGTCCGTCTCTCTCTCTCTCCCCACCCGGCAGACAGCTCGGCGGCGCCGCATACTAAGCGGCTTCGTAAATCTGCGCCAGTCTGGCCCTCATATCAGCCACGCCCGGTTCCAAGATTTATGTCCTGCAGACATCAGCGGCTCACTGTGGCGCGTTGGCTGGAAGGTTCGTGCTGCACCGTACGTTGTGAGTTACGTCGCTCTTTTTTACCATACACAGTGAGCTGAAACAGTAAGAAACTTATTGCCAGCATGATCTGTGTATGCCAGCTTGCCTCTGATTTATATGCAAGTTGCGTTCCCTAGCACCTCAACGCTGAATGAGATCTGTTTCCACAAGACTCTCATTTTACTTTGTGAGTTGTGTCCGTCCGTATCTCACCGTATTCTGTGAGTTAATTCCGTCCGTATATCACTGTATCATGTGAGTTGTATATATCCATTTCTCTCTACCCTGTGAGTTGTGTCTGCCCGTATCTCACTGTATCCGGTGAGTTGTGTCTCTTCGTTTCTCACTACCCTATGTCTCACTGTGTCTGTCCGTTTCTCACAGTAGATTGTGAGTTGTGTCGGCCCGTATCTCACCGTAGATTGTGAGTTGTGTCGGCCCGTATCTCACCGTAGATTGTGAGGTGTGTCTGTCCGTATCTCACCGTAGATTGTGAGCTGCATCGGTCCGTATCTCACCGTAGATTGTGAGTTGTGTCTGCCTTCTCCTTGCTCTTCGCGACCTCACTGTTCCTGTGATTGTGTCTCTCCCGTTTCTCACTACCCCTGTGAGATGTGTCGTCCGTATTCACCAGTAGATTGTGAGTTGTGTCGGCCCCGTAATCTCAGCCGTAAGATTGTGATTGTGTCGGCCCGTATCTCCGTAGATTGTGAGTTGTGTCGGCCCGTATACTCACCGAGATTGTGAGTATGATGTCGGCCCGTATCTCACCGGTAGATTGTGAGTTGTGTCCTGTCCGTATCTCACCGTAGATTGTGAGTTTGGTGTCTGGCCAGTATCTCACGATAAGATTGGTGAGTTTGTGTTCTGTCCGTGAGTCTCACCAGTAGTTGTGAGTTTGTGTCGGCCCGTATCTCAACCTAGATTGTGAGTTGTGTCGGCCCGTATCTCACCGTAGATTGTGAGTTGTGGTCGGCCCGTATCTCACCGTAGATTGTGAGTTGTGTCTGTCCGTATCTCACCAGTGGATTGTGAGTTGTGTCGGCCCGTACTCAACGCTAGATTGTGAGGGTGTCGGCCCGTAATCCACCGTGGCATTGTGAGTTGTGTCTGTCCGTATTCACCGTAGATTGTATTGTGTCTGTCCGTATCCACGCGTAGATTGTGAAGTTTGTGTCGCCCAGTATCTCACCGTAGATTTGTAGCCTGCATTCGGGTCCCGTATCTCACCGAGATTGTGATTTGTCTGTTCCCCCGTATCTCACCTGTAGATTGTGAGTTGTGTCGGCCCGTAATCTCACCGTAGATTGTGGATGTGTGTGGTCGTTCCGTAATCTCACCCGTAATTGTGAGTTGTGGTCGCCCCCGTATCTCACCGTAATTGTGATTGTGTCGGCCCGGTATCTCACCGTAGACATTGTAGTTGTGTCTGTTCCGTATCTCACCGTGATTGGATTGTGTCGGCCCGTAATCTCACCGTAGATTGGAAGCTGCACGGTCCGTATCTCAACCGTAGATTGTGCAGCTGCATCGTCCGTATCTCACCGTAGAGTTGGCGCATCGGTCCGTATCTCACCGTAGTTGTGAGCTGCAAATCGGTCCTATCTCACCGTAAATTTGAGGTGTGTCTGTCCGTGATCTCACCGTAGCTTGTGAGCTGTGTCGGCCACGTATCTCCCACCGTAGAGTGTGAGTTGGTGTCGTCCGTAATCGTCACCGTAGATTGGTGAGCTGCATCGGTCCCGTACTCACGTAGATGTGAAGTTGTGTCTGTCCCGTATCTCACCGTAGATGTGAGTTGTCGGTCGGCCCGTAATCTCACCGTAGATTGTGAGCTGTGTCGTCCGTAGTCTCACCGTAGATTGTGAGCTGCATCGTTCCGTATCTCACGTAAGATTGTGAGTGGGTGGGTGCGCGGTCGCGCGAGGGCCGGGAGCGCGGGGAGTGTTGTGAGTGGTGTTTGCGTGTGTCTGCCGGTGAGTGCGGCGACCGTATAGGTTGAGCTGTGTCGCCGTATCTCTTATATCTGTAGATTTTGTGAGTTGTTCGGCTCGTATCTCACCGTAGATGTGTATAGGTTGGTTGTCTCTGTCCTACTCACCGGTAGATTGTTGAGTTGTGTGTCTGGCCGTACCGACTCGTAGGAGGTGAGTTTGTTTCGGCCCGTATCTCAACCGAGATTGTGAATTTGCGCCCGTATCTCACCGTAGGATTGTGAACCTTGTGGTCTGTCCGTATCTCACCGTGGATTGTGATTGGTTCGTCCGTATCTCACCGTAGATTGTGAGCTGGTGTTCGGGAGCCGGTATCTCCCGTAGATTGTGAACTCAATCGTCCGTATCTTCCACCGTAGATCTGTGAGATTGGGTGATTCGGTCCCGTAATCTCACCGTAATTGTGAGTGTGGTCGGCCCGTCATCTCACGTAAGATTGTGAGTTGTGTCCGTATCTCACCGTAGATTGTGAGCTGCGGCCGGGCGGTGAGAGGCGGCCCGACGCCGTTGCTGGCGCGGCAGGCGTACAGACCGCGGTGCTCGGCAGAGGCGGCTGCGATCAACAGCGAGCCGTTCGGATGAACCAGCACTCCCTGCAGGGAGACGACAGGGAGCGAGCCGCCGTCCTCGTCTGCCGCACACAGAGAAACGCCAGCTGTTAGTCAAGGCCTAGTGATGGGTTACTAGAGCTATGGTCGAATAAAGCAGGCAGAGCTGGTTCTCAGATTATGTGTGGGGTGCTGGAGAAGGAAACTGTTCAGTATTATGACAATTTTTATTTTAACTAGATGATAGTTTAACAGTAAGAATCAACGAGGATAGACCATAGAATAAATGAACGCATTCAACAACCTATGTGCATGGACTATAAATATATGTCTTCGTTAAAAACTAACTTTTCCATTTACTCTTGTGCAGCTTTTTATTGCTGAACGCTTCATTAGAATACTGCAACAACTTGTCAAGTAGAAATGCGTATGTTCTCAATGTTTAAGAAGCGATATTAAGCAAATGCAAATGTTCAGAATACCTGAGCACAATGCATTTTTATGTATAAAGTTTAGTGTGAATGTTTTGAATGGCTTTCCGAGGTCAGCACCCGCGCTAAGCAGAGCTTGTTGCGCTGGTCCTAATCTTACCACCCGATCGCGCAATTCCTGTTGGCCGGAAGAATTTAGAGACGAAAGTTGTACGCGCCCGACATACTTGGACACGGTACGCCCCGCTCACTGACGTCGCCTGGCCTTGGGTGCGACCGCTGCCACTGGCCGCAGACCATCCCAGTTAGGAGCAAATAGCGAGCGCCGAAGCGACTTGAACCCGGGATGCCACTACCGGGATAGGTCAGAAGTCAAGCGCTCTCCCACTGAGCTACAGGGGCATGACAAAGTGATGAAAAATGAAACTGAGTTTGGGATAACTAGTTAGGTATACCAATCTACAAATCAAACTGAGTGAATTGAATGTAAGTCTGACTACCATCACAAAGACATAATACTTAAAAATGGCTCAACTCAAAGGTCAAATTCCGTCATAACCGCACTTTACGAGCACTAAAGTGACAGTCATGAATTCCAACTGCCTCGCTATCAACAAAACCAAGACATTCATTGGCTAGCAATGCGAAAAATGTTCCATGTCTCTATGTCAGCGTATAAGTGCTCTTCATGATAAATGATGACACTTCAATAGACTGTAAACACTTTATTTTTACGGCACAAAAGGGAAGTTTGTTTCTATAATTATATAAATTCATACTATAACTTAAAACATAAATTTATTAGACAATAGCCGTTTTCACGACGGATTATTGCGCTGAAAAATTATGAATTTTCTGAAATGTGTTCAAGTGTTTCGAACTAGGGTATACAAGTTTTAGCAAATGATGCATTCCAAGAAATAAATCACTGATTTAGGCAATATTATCACTATCTAATAGTTATGGAAACATGAATTGAGCTAATAACAAGTTATTGATACAAAATTGACCGTTTTTTTTAAGAACAAATGCGTAAAGAGTCCATTAGTTCAGTTTGGCATACCATCATACTAGCTACTAAATCTAGCATACCATCATACTAGCTACTAAATCTGGCATACCATCATACTAGCTACTAAATCTGGCCTAGACGTCATAGATCATACCATCATACTAGCTACTAAATCTGGCATACCATCATACTAGCTACTAAATCTGGCAGCGTCATAGATCACTGGTTGGTCTGTGCTTACGCAATGATGTGCTAGAATCGATTCACTAGTCCATTGTGCGTCAATTGCGGGGAGTACATATGGCGAACAATAGCTTCCCACGCAACATAATGTTACTGAATCATTCTGAATCATTTGAAAAGATTCAGCAGGTGGAGGTCACAACTAGCCTGTAAATAATTATCTTGCTAATTACCACCAAACCGCTATTTTGTAACATAATAGACGTTTTCACGACGGCTTATTTTGCGCGAAATGTTTTAAAACGTTTTAAAATGCTTTGAAATGTTTCAGTAGTAACCGTCTTCACGATGGATTAATTTGCGATAAATGTTTTGACTCTCGCCCTACGGTCCCGTAGGGCGAGGGTTGAAACATTTTTTCGCTAATATGTCCATCGTGAAAGCGGCTACTACTAAAACATTTTAAAACATTTTAAAATGTTTAAAAAACATTTCGCGCCATCAATATTGGATAATCTCATGCGTGAAAACGGCTATAGTCCTTACTAACATCCAGCAAAAAATAAACTTGGGCCCACTGAATCTTGAAATCCTGTGCCCATATACAAATTCAATGGGAATTAAACATTGCAATTTTATTGACAGTGCATAGATAATTATATAAAATTGATTAAGCAAATTGTAAACCTAAAAAACTAAATAAAATAGACCACTCTATATTCTCTAAAACTTAAGGCACAAGTTAATTTCCTCATTTGTGGCGCGAGTCCAGTGAGCCATGTTAGTTGTGGCTAGGATATACATAATTCTGAGGGACTTACAAGAAAAACGCATGTAAGAATTTGCTGAGTTTAAACCGGATCGTTGAAACTTATCTAAAACATGTAAATGCTGTTCAAAATAGATATATACTTACATATAATTAATCGTGGTGAGAATACCACAATTAATATTTGATTGGTTGTTAACAAATATTAGACAGGACAACGGATAGAGATAAATATGGTAGCCCGTTTTCACAATGCTTCTATATTTTGACGATCAAAAGTTTTAAAAACACCATTGTTTCTTACAAAATGTTTTTAAAAAATGATTTCAGAGTAGCCGCTATCACGTGGGACAATTCCGTCGAAAAATGAAAGCGTTTTAACCCTGCCCTATTGTCCATAGCGCGAGGGTTAAAACATTTCTCGCAAATTAGCCCATCGTGAAGACGGCTACCACTGAAACATTTTACACAATTTAAAATGTTTTAAAACATTTCGCGCAAAATAAGCCATCGTGAAAACGGCTATTGACAAGTAGCAGGCCTGACTGTCAACCAGCTGGTTGCAATAACCTGGACATCCAATGCTATATGTTATAATAAAAGCGACAGCGACTGAACTTATTAGATCAGGAAGAAAGATGATTCTTTCGAGAAGTGTTTTAATGACACTGAGTTACAGAATACTGCTAGATAGTACAAAATAATAATACAAGTAAAATAACAACCAGACATGTGAGTTTGAAATGCTGCTGCCCCTCCTAAGCCATGGGTCGCCATGACGTTGCGTTAGTTGCCATCCCTGTCCGACACGGTGGATCACTGACGCTGCGTCATTTCTATGTCGAAGCGCTGCTCAGTGTTCCGGACCGGACCGGATCTGTCCGCCCGTCACCGAACCGGACCGGACCGGATCTGTCCGCCCGTCACCGAACCGGACCGGACCGAGATCTGTTCGCCCGTCACCGACCGGTCCGAACCGAGATATGTCCGCCCGTCACCGAACCGGACCGGACCGAGATCTGTCCGCCCGTCACCGTACGGTCCGATGATGGCCTAATTCGGACCGCACCGTCAAAAATGACGGCCACATTCAATCGTACTTACCGAAAAGCCGACCCGCCGTCCCGCGGGAAGTTTCTCATTATAATCTGATACCGTCGTAAGATCGTCCTACGACGTGCACGTTATGATGACGTGCAGTTAAAGGGGTGATTTTATATATTAGTAGTTATGAAACGGCTCTATTGGACGCTGATGACGGTCGGAGTGGCGTGGGCTTTTTGAAACGCGCCTCCTTTAGAGGACTGACACTCCACTGCAGTGCTCCGCCGGGTGATTTAATATGCTCTCGAACAGCAGGGTCCAGTTGAGCTGTTTCGCTCAGTTTCAGCTCAGACTTGACTGTGGTTTTCCGGGGTTAACCCGTCATTGGCTCGGGTCTCAGCCGAACGCCATTAGCTGAGGGGGGATTCGCCCTCCCCCTCGTTATCTTCCGAACAAATAACCGCAGCGAGACACACAAGGCGGCAATCGAAAACCCTCAATGAGACCCATGTAAAGCACACGCGACATTGTTCACATAAGGTCACATGTCAGGTAATAGTCAGGAAAAATATGAAATGTTAGCTATTTGAGTTTTTTGGGTCATACTTTCCTATCCGAAAATCGTATATTGAGACTATTATCGCACAAAGTGCTCTCAAATGTATGATGCATCTCACGCATAAGCAAAAGTGAAATTGTAAGCAAACATCAAGGTCAAGATTAGGTCAAATCAGGTCATTATTAGCAAAAAGTCATAGGGCACATGTTGTATGTGTTATAATTCCCTAAAATTCGACTGTAGCAGCCACTCGCATACCTGGCCCGATAAAAGTTCAAGGTCGGGTCATTAAAGGTCAAAATTCGAAATGGATAAATATAAATACAAAACACATGTTTCTTAATCAGTTGTGTCCCAGACATAAAGTGCTGTTATTTATTTTTATGAATTTGGTAAAACGTCCAAAAAACACACTTTAAAAAAGTAATGTCATGAGGTACCTACTCATACCAAGAGAGATATAAGTCATTCAAAAATAAAGATATTGCTTTGAAATCATTTTTGAGCACCGGTACTGTACAATGCTCATATGTGGTTCTGTTGAAAGTACTCCGTATTTTTTTGTTTTAAAACATCTAAAAAATGATTTGATGGTGCTTTCCCCCATTTTTTGTTATTGATATTTAAAGGGTCAAAAACCACAATTTTCACAAAAATCCGATTAAAGCCATTTTCTACCCATTGTCATGCATATCTGTTAAGCTTTGTAATTGCAATTTGCTTCATGAATGACCTTTGTACAACCTGTAAGAGCTTAGCTGATATTTGGGTCAACGTGGGTCGTGGTGTGTAGTGACGTTACTAAACTTGATATAGCTTTACAAAATATATGATTAAAAAAATGCACTGAAGACGTCAAATTGATGTAGGAGAAGGTACCCGAAGAATCGCACTTGGTAGCACTGTTCGTTCGTTTTAAGCTATTTTATAAATATATGAGGGGGCGTCTCCCCAGCCAATGGCGGGTTAAGCTGAGGTGAATTGTGGCAGCAGCTTGACTGAACACAGCTGAGTCTCCCAGCCAGATGGCGGGTTAAGCTGAGGGTGAATTGTGGCAGCAGCTTGACTGAACACAGCTGAGTCTCCCCAGCCAATGGCGGGGTAAGCTGAGGTGAATTGTGGCAGCAGCTTGACTGAACACAGGCTGAGTGCTCCAGCCAATGGTGGGTAAGCTGAGGTGAATTGTGCAAGCACTTGGACTGAACACAGCTGAGTCTCCCCAGCCAATGGCGGCGTAAGCTGAGGTGAATTGTTGGCAGCACTTGACTGAACACAGCTGAGGTCTCCCCAGCCAATGGCGGGTTAGCTGAGGTGAATTTGGCAGCAGCTGATGAACACAGCTGAGTCTCCCCAGCCAATGGCGGGTTTAAGCTTGAGGTGGATTGTGGCAGCAGCTGACTGAACACACTGAGTCTCCCCAGCCAATGGGCGGGAGTTAATCTTGAGGTGAATTATTGTGGCCAGCAGCTCGACTTGAACAACAGCTGAGTCGTCCCAGCCAATGGGCGGTTAAAGGCTGAGGTGAAATTGATAGGCAGCAGCTTGACTGAACACAGCTGAGTCTCCCCAAGCCAATGGCGGGTTAAGCTGAGGTAATTGTGGCCAGCAGCTTTGTCTGAACACAAGCTGAGTCTCCCCAGCAAATGGCGTGTTAGCTTGAGGTGAATTGTGGAGCAGCTTGACTGAAACAGCTAGTCTCCCAGCCAATGCGGGTTAAGCTGAGTGTTGAATTGTAGGCAGCAGCTGGACTAAACACCAGTGAGTCTCCCCAGCCAATGGCGGGGTTAAAGCTGGAGGTGAATTGTGGCAGCAGCTTGACTGAACACAGCTGAGTTCTCCCCAGCCAATGGCGGGTTAAGCTGAGGTGAATTCGTAGCAAGCAGCTTGACTGAACACAGCTGGTCTCCCCAGCCAATGGTGGGTTAAGCTGAGTTGAATTGTAGCAGCAGCTTGTCTGAACCACAGCCTGAGTCTCCCCAGCCAATGGTGGGTTAAAGCTGAGGTGAATTGTGGCAGCAGCTTTGACTGAACACAGTTAGTCCTCCCCAAGCCAATGGCGTGTTAAAGCTAGGTGCATTGTGCAAGCAGCTTTGAATGAACACAGCTAGTTCTCCCCAGCAATGCGGGTTAAGCTGAGTGTGAATTGTGGCAAGGCAGCTTTGACTGAACACAGTGATCTCCCCAGCCAATGGTGGGTTAAGCTGAGGTGAATTGTGCAGCAGCTTGACTGAACACAGCTGAGTCTCCCCAGCCAATGGCGGGTTAAGCTGAGGTGAATTGTGCAGCAGCTTGGACTGAACACAGCTGAGTCTCCCCAGCAATGGCGGATGTTAAGCTGAGGTGAATTGTGGCAGCAGCTTGACTGAACACAGCTGAGTCTCCCCAGCCAATGGTGGGTTAAGCTGAGGTGAATTGTAGCAGCAGCTTGACTGAACACAGCTGAGTCTCCCCAGCCAATGGCGGGTTAAGCTGAGGTGGATTGTGGCAGCAGCTTGACTGAACACAGCTGAGTCTCCCCAGCCAATGGCGGGTTAAGCTGAGGTGCATTGTGGCCAGCAGCTGACTGAACCACAGCTGAGTCTCCCCAGCCAATAGGCGGGTTAAGCTGACGGTGAATTGTGCAGCAGCTTGACTGACACAGCTGAGTCTCCCAGCCAATGGTGGTTTAAGCTGAGCGTGAATTGTGGCAGCAGCTGACTGAACACAGCTGAGTCTCCCCAGCCAATGGCGGGTTAAAGCCTGAGGTGAATTGTGGCAGCAGCTTGACTTGAACCACAGCTGAGTCTCCCCAGCCAATGGCGGGGTTAAGCTGAGGTGAATTGTGCAGCAGCTCGACTGACACACAGCGGAGTTCTCCCCAGCCAGATGGCGCGGTAAGCTGAGGTGAATTGTGGCAGGCAGCTTGACTGAAAACACAGCTGAGTCTTCCCCAGCCAATGGGCGGGTTAAGCTGAAGTGAAATTGTGGCAGCGCTTGGACTTAACACAGCTGAGTCTCCCCAGCCAAGGTGGGTTAAGCTGAGGTGATTGTAGGCAGCAGCTTGACTGAACACAAGCTGAGTCTCCCCAGCCAATGGATGGGTTAAGCTGAGGTGATTGTGGGCAGCACTTGATCTGAACACAGCTGAGTCTTCCCCAGCCAATGGCGGGTTAAGGCTGAGGTGAATTTGGCAGCAGCTTGATCTGAACACAGTTGAGTCTGCCCAGCAATGGTGGTTAAGCTGAGGTGAATTGTGGCAGCAGCTTGACTGAACACAGCTGAGTCTCCCCAGCCAATGGCGGGTTAAGCTGAGGTGCATTGTGGCAGCAGCTTGACTGAACACAGCTGAGTCTCCCCAGCCAATGGCGGGTTAAGCTGAGGTGAATTGTGGCAGGCAGCTTGACTGAACCACAAGCTGAATCTCCCCAGCTAATGCCGGGTTAAGCTAGGTGAATTGTGGCAGCAGCTGACTAACACAGCTGGCTGAGAGGACAAGATTGGCAAAACAAAAACAAAACGCAATGTTTCTGGTCACACCCAAGCCTACCAACCCACGCGCGCGCCCACGCCCAACGCACCACGCACGCACAGCACAAGCACACGCACACCCGCACACGCACACGCACACCACACGCACACGCACACGCACACGCACACGCACACGACACGCACACGCACACGCACGTGCTGCCTACCTGTCTTGGTCCAGGTGATGCGTGGTGGCGGTGATCCCTCGGCCGAGCAGTGTAGCAGGAGGGGTGATCCCAGCCTGACAGCCAGGTCCAGAGGCTCCAGCAGCCACCGGGGCGGCACTGAGACGGTGCAACATGCGGAATACGCGTCACGACACAGGACAAAACAGCTGCCGAAACTAGACATGTTTCAGATGATACGAGCTATTTGTTGATTAAGAAAATAAACTCCTAAAATACACCTTAACGCGTCATTGAGTAAGTCGCGGATTATATAAATTTTATGTTGAATAAACTGATACGCTACGTTGCATACACTGCTTTGCAGCATAAAACATGCGTCATCGTCTTGGTTTATTTGTCATTCGCAAATCGATGCCTGGGCTCTATGTTTGAAAACACGGTGTGGCATCTTCATTCACCATTTATAATAAACACAGTTGCCATTGTAATGGAAAAGTCATAACAAGGTGAACACAAAATGAAAGCAGTAGTTTGTTTGAGGCAGTTTTGCCGCCGCCTCGTGTGCGTTGGGCTCGGTGCACGTTAATAGACGGTGTTGTGGGGGTCCGTCGGGGGCATCAGGCAGCACACGGCTATGATTAATCACCGAGCCGACCAAATGGAGAGAAGACCCTAGCAGCATCGATGAGGCCTGGCGCCGGCAATCATTTATCAGCTCTCCTCTCTAAGGCAGAAGAAATGTTCAAATGAGACTGGCAACATTAAACTTAATCAAAACAAGATGGAGTTCATTCGAGTTTTCTTTGAAATAGCAACGTGTTTTAATGCATTATGAAAGTTTGAAAAGTTCATAGATGAATGCTTTCAGTACAAAGGGGTCAGCGATGCAGTTACAAAAGTGAGATAGCTTGATGTTTTCTAGCATGAGAATTTAGAGCTGTATGCAGCGTTTTGGTGAAACGCAAACGCCCAATTCTAAGCGATAGGGGTCATAATACAGTCCCTTTAGCACAAATAGTGACTTTTGCGAGCGCAAAGGGATTTTAAAATACATTTGTAGGCAGTCGGTACCTGGACGAGAGTATATTTATCAGCCATCTAATCTTAAAGGGAATGTTTCACTTCTCTGAAAGTTGTCCAATGTACGCCGCTTGTGGTGCAAAATATGAAGTAATCTGCTGCCGAACACGATTCTGACATTTGTTTCTCACAAACGGTGCTCAATTTGATGAAAAAAACTAAGTTTTAGTATTTGGTGCTGATGACGTCATATGAAGGAATTTTTTGAAATATAAAAAAAAACTTCACGCTGCAATATGTATGACTAGTGTATGGCTAATGTATAGCCAAATGCCAGTCAAGTCTACTTTCATCAACATTTGATAAAAAGGGATGACGACATCGGCTTTAAGAGGCTACCCTAATTACACTTAGGGCCTTATTTTTTGCAGATGTCAAACCAACTCAAAGTTTACTATTCGATTAGACCTCTGTGGGTGATTTAACTTCTACAATACTTAATTTCAATGGAAATCCAACAACTTGGCCATCTTAACTCAAATATTATGTTAATGTGAAACATTCCCTTTAAAGGGTGAACAAAAAAACACCAATGAGTCTCCGATCTAATGTTGTTATGACAATATAACCTACGGGCCTTGGTCTCCGGAACACAATTGTATATCAATTATCAACTACTCACAGTCTTAAGGCTACGTGTTCTCAGGTTCGAGTATCTATAATGTCTCCTGCTGCTTTTGAGTTGTACTGCTAGGCTATATACACATACAATTCTTCATCTTTTGGAGCATATAGAAAATGCGTCCATCAGCACAACTCATGAGACAGGTGCTAGCGATCCATCGTCACTCAGACTTAGGTATTGATCATATGCAAGACTTCTAAATAGGTGTTCTGTCCTAGTTAACGCTATTCCGTGCTGGCGGCCAGAATAACGTTAACTTGCGGGGAGGGCAGATTCTGCCCCCCCCCAGAGATCTCGAGAACCGCTCGGCCGATTTCGATGGGACAAACACCATTCGATTCGTCGCGACGAAATCTTTCTTTTTTGGACCCCGAAATTGCTTTTTTGTTTAAAAAATGGGGGCCCAGGGGCAAAAAATACGAAAATTTTGGGTGTTTTTTGAAAAGGTCATTGTGCCATGTGAATTCGACCGATGTTTCATGCAAGAAAACGTTTTTGAAGCTTCCAAGCATGGCTCTTCAATGTGAAACAAGGGACAAGTACACAAATTAAAAATCATAGGCGTACTCAGAGATAAAAAATGGTGATTTATTTGATTAAAAAATATGTGCTTTTCCTTAGTGTTTGGGACGTGGGACGTCACATTGTGGCTAGTTGTTGTAATTTTGTAAATGTAACAAATTGTGCATTAGCGGATTCAGGTTAAACAACGTTGGGGGCATCTGTGGGAACGCCTTTTATCATCTTGCTTATTTTGAAGTTCGGCCTAAATTACGGAGATATCGCCTCCATTTTATGTAACTGAGTTCGCCTCTGCCCCCAAATAATGCTATATGTAAAAAGCATTAACTTTGCTTCTGACGCTTTTGTTCCACGCAAACTACGAAGGAAGTATGCGCCGCACACCCGCATTCGTAACTACCTCCCAAAAACATGCCCTGGAGCCGCCTCTGCTGGGCCGATTTTTTCGAAATTTTCACAGAACACGCGTCATTCATATTTAGGGAAAAGCGAAAGTTTCAATGATAGACGTAACGGTTCAGAAGCGGCGGGCGAAAAACTACCGGGAGGGGCAGAATCTGCCCCCCGCAGGGAATAGGGTTAAGTTGACTGCCCAATGTTTGTATGTACCAAGTGCTGCGCCAAGCTCTACACGAGAAAACCAGGCGCTGGAAAAACAACCGGACCTGGCCTGAGACCGAAAAATTCCTCATAGGCCCAGTGTGCAGCGGTCCCCGGACGGTCTGAAGGTCACCGGCAGCTGATTTGGTTATGGCATCGTCAAGGGTCAGGAAACAATATATATTTCGTGTCCGACTTCGTCCATACAGTTTTTTAGCCCTGCTGAGCTACATCTAACTAAATGCAAAAAACTACCAGCACTCATATGCAAACAGTACCCGGTCCAATCATACTCAGCCTTCTTTTCAGCAGACTCAGTTGCTGAAAAAAGGCTCGGTGGACTAATTTCAGTCACACATTGACACTAGGCAGCATGACTGACAGCGCTTCAGTCGGTTAGTCACAGCACAAAGCGCGAAGATCGCAGCTTGGCAAACCAAGAAACATGCGGCCTGCGGACGCATCCGCCTTCAGTGCTGCAAATGAGGTTCTCAGAAGGCTGACCGATCCGCGGGGCTTACCGCGCCCGTTCCACTGATCCCTGTACAGCCGGGCACGCTACTCCTCCCCCCGCCTTCTCACCATTGACGCGCAGTTCAGCCGTGAAGGAGGTGGCGCGGGCGGCGTTGGCTGCGCGGCAGGTGTAGTTGCCGGACTGGCGGACAGCCACCTGCTCGATGGACAGGCTGCTGCTGAAGCGGTCTGTGGAGCGCTGGATGACCTCCGGGTCGGTCAGTGGCCGGCCGTCCCGCAGCCAGGTGAGCGTCAGTGGCCCGTCCCCGCTCTTGATGAAGCACAGCACCTGGACCCGCTCACCGACAGAGTAGTTACCGAGTAGAAACGGCCGGATGGCGGGCGGCACTGCGGGCAGACACCGCAACAAGAACGCGCAGGGTAACGGATGGATCCCGACAAGAATTGGACAGTATTTTGAGCGTTATTACCTTTAGAGGAAATGTAATCAGAGTTGTGTGATTGTTACGCAATAGAAGCCTATTAACTGTCTGTATCATCGATTCATTATGCAAATACAGTGACAGAGAATGCATATTCACTTCACAGCACAGAACATGAATCAGCATATGTAGTATTTGGCATTTTGCTGATACATGCCGTTCAAAGTGCAAATTACATTGGCCCACCACCTGGCCACGCGCAGCGATGACGGTGGGTTCTTCCGCCTATATAACTGCTTACCATGGTACTGCTACGAACGGCACAGAAACGCATACACAACAGTGCAACGTAAGGTCTAACACTTAGTTTTCAACATATTGTCTAACACTTAGTTTTCAACATAATCACCATTTGTCAGTTCAGCTCAGTGCTCACGTACACTGGAAACGGCACCTTGCAGCCATTAAAACGGCGCCATCCTGGCATTTATGACAATCAGTTTACCAGCTTTACTATGTAGCAGCTTCCTGCAAACCGACAGCAGCTGACTTGAAACAGCGCCGGCGACATCTATTCCCGGCGTACCGAACAAATCGGCTGTCCCATTACCATAATAGATGGCTCCATTTCGCTCTATTCTATTGCCTGTCGGGCGGAGAATTTATGCCTTCGTGCATACCCAATTGACGGCTGCGGAGGCCGGGGAGTGAGCTGAGTGTTGGGCCGGCGCTAAAAAGTGGACCGTGTGTGTACACTGTACAGTGTACAGGTCCAACTCCTGGTCCGATATCGGCCGTCCTGTCCCGGTCTGACCCCGCCCCTGGCACCATGAATGCGCCCGTGGTCTGACAGGTCAAATTGGTCCGATAAATCGCGCCAGGACATGCTCCCGTCTGACCCTGCCTGGCACCATGGTTAGGCGCGTGAGTCCTACAGGTCAAACTCCTGTATCCGGATAATCGGCCGACTACATGTCCGTTCTGAACCCCGCCCCATGGCACGACCATTAATGGTGGCACGATGCGATCTACAAGAGCTCCACTCCGTGGATCCAAGATATCGGCCCAAAGTGCGGCTGTCCCCGTCCATGAGCCCCCGGCGACCCCATAGCGCACCAAGAAGGCCGCACCGTCGCAGGGACGTGTCTGCTAGGTCCAGAACTCCTTGGTCCGAGATATCCGCCGCGACCCCGAGCGCAACCTATAGGGTGCCAGGGCGTGTGTCACGCACCGGGGTCTGGAACACCCCGGGCCCATGCGGCCATGGAGTGGAGACGTGTGCGGACCAGGGTGACGTCTGGAGAGCTTCCGGAAATCCAGGTCACGCCTACAGTCGCCAACTGCATCTCCCGTGCGTGATCCCCGCCCAACTGGGCACCAGTTCGGAGTGCCGGTATAGCCGCGATGCTAGCCGAGGGGAATAAGCGCGCATATCTCTGTGCGAATGATCGAGGCCAGTCCTGTGGACCTGCAGGTCCTGCACCGCCCACCATCGCTGCCAGGGGCACCGCGATCGCGGGTGTCCCAGAACGCGGACAGGTGGGGTCTGCATGGTCCCCAGCTTATATCGCGGACCCTGGGTAGCTTGGACCTGACATCCACCCCGGCGATACTCCTTGGCCATCGCGTGTTGCCCGGGTGAGAGATCTCGCGCCCGCCCCTGACAGGGGCACCCATATGGGCCGTATCGGGTACGCCCCAAGGGAGAGTTGGAGTCCCTGCAGACCCTCTCGCCGCAGCGCGCATCCCATTCAAGGTGTCCTTCCCAGCGGGTCCGGATATCGGCCATCCTGGTCCCCGGTCTGACCCCGCCGCCGCGGCACCATCCGGAATCGACGGGCCGTGGGAAGCGAAGGGTCCTTGTATAATTTCTGTTATCTCTTGTTTGGCTGGGGGGGGTCAACTCCGGGTCGAATCGCCAGCCCTGTCCCCGTGTCTGACCCTGCCCCTGGCACACATGGTGGCCGTGGGTCTACAGGTCCAACTCCTGCGTCGATATGGCCGTCCTGTCCCGGTCTGACCGCCCTCGCACCCATGGGAGGGCCGGGTCTTACAGTCCAACTCCTTGGCTCCGATATCGGCCCGTCCTGTCCGGTCTGACCCCCCACCTGCACCATCGGTGGCCGTGGGTCTGCAGGTCCAACTCCTGGTCCGATATCGGGCCGCTTCCTTCCCGGTCTGACCCCGCCCCTGGCACCATGGTGGCCGTGGTCTACAGGTCCAATCCTGGTCGAATCGGCCGTCCTGTCCCGGTCTGACCCCGCCCCTGGCACCATTTCGTGGCCGTGGGTCTGCAGTCCAACTCTCTTGGTCGATATCGGCCGTTCCTGTCCCGGTCTGACCCCGCCCCTGGCACCATGGGTGGCCGTGGGTCTACAGGCTCCAACTCCTGGTCGAATATCGGCGCGTCCAATGTCCCGGGTCTGACCCGCCCCTGGCACCATGGTTGGCCGTGGGTCTACCAGGTCCAACTTCCCTGGTCCGATATCGGCCAGCCTTGTCCGTCTGACCCCGCCCTGGCACCATTGAATGGCCGTGGGTCTGCAGCGTCCAAACTCCTGTCCGATATCGGCCATCCTGTCCCGGAAATCTGACCCGCCCCTGGACCATGGGGGCGTTGGTCTACAGGTCCAAGCTCTTGTCCGATATCGGCCGTCCTGTCCCGTCTGACCCCGCCCTGGCACCATGGTGGCCAGTGTGGTCTACAGGTCCAACTCTGGTTCGGATATCGGCCAGCCTGTCCCGGTCTGACCCCGCCCTGGCCAACCACTGATGGCCGTGGGTCTGCAGCGTCAACTCCTGGTCCGATATCGGCCAGCCGTTCCCGGTCTGACCCTGCCCCTGGCACCATGGTGGGCCATGGGTCTACAGGTCCAAACTCCTGGTCCGATATCGGCCGTCCTGTCCCGTGTTCTGACCCGCCCCTGCACCATGGTGCGCCGTGGGTCTGCAGGTCCAACTCCTGGTCCGAATCGGCCAGCCTGTCCGCGTCTGACCCCGGCCCCTGCACCATGGGTGGCCGTGGGCTTGCAGGCTCCAAACTCCTGGTCCGATATCGGGCCGTTCCTGTCCCGGGTCTCACCCCGCCCCTGGCACCATGGGTGGCCGCTGGGTCTGCAGGGCCAACTCCTGGTCCGATATCGGCCAGCCTGTCCCGTCTGACCCCGCCCCTGGCACCATGATGGCCGTGGTCTGCAGGTCCAAACTTCATGGCTCCGATATCCGCCAGCCGTCCCGGAGTCTGACCCCGCCCCTGGCCCATGGTGCCGCTGGTCTGCAAGGTCCAACTCCTTGGTCCGATAATCGGCCGTCCTGTCCCCGGGGTCTGACCCGCCCCTGGCCAGCCATGGTGGCGTGGCGTCTGCAGGTCCAACTCCTGGTCGATAATCGCAGCCGTGTCCCGGTCTGACCCCGCCCCTAGCACCATGGTAGGCCGTGCGGTTCCTGCAGGTCCAAACTCCTGGTCCGATATCGGCCCGTCCTGTCCCGGTCTGACCCGCATGGAACCATGTGGCCGCTGGGTCTACAGTCAACTCCTTGGTTCGATATCGGCCAGCCTGCTCCCGGTCTGACCCCGCCCCTGGCACCATGATGGCCCGTGGGTCTACAGGGTCCAACTCCTGTCCGATATCGACCGTCCTGTCCCGGTCTGACCCGCCCCTGGCCCATTGGTGGCCGTGGGTCTACAGCCAAACTCCTGGTTCCGATTATCGGCCGTCCTGTCCCGGATTCTGACCCCGCCCTGCACCATGGTGGCCGTTGGGGTCTGCAGGTCCCAAACTCCTGGTCCGATATCGGCCAGCCTGCCCGTCTGACCCCGCCCCTAGGCACCATGATGGCCGTGGGTCTACAGGTCAAAACTCCTGGTCCGATAGTCGGCCAAGCCTGTCCCGTCTGACCCCGCCCCTGGCCCATGGTATTGGCCGTGGGCTACAGGTCAACTCCTGGTCCGATATCGGCCAGCCTGTCCCGGTCTGACCACGCCCCTGGCACCATGGTGGCCGTTGGTCTACAGGTCCTGGTCCGATATGGCAGGGCAGTTCTGACTCTGGTAATATTAAAGTAAATGGCATTATGGTATCAAATGATCATAGTTTTGATACTAGGTAATCAATGTTGGATATCTGGGCTCTCAGTCCTTGGTAAATGTCAGTATCTTTCGTCATTAGCTTTTCCCAATTAGTGAATGTCTCACTCGTACCAAAAATTGCGATTTTATTGTTTATTTTCTTGACAACTCAGAAAACATAACCACATTTATCCCCATGGTGACGAATAAATTAAGCATGTCGTCTTTGTACATTTGGATTTATAGTGTTACATCAATTGTTTGACAATCGTCTGTTTTTTAGTTGCTTTGCATCCATTATCACCAATACCGCCGCAGACACTGATACAATTTGTAATCCAGATGACAAAAAGCTTGTCAAACACTCCAACAATTGGAGTAAGGCAATGCAGCCCTGCTAAGTCATAGGCATAACTCCAAACATGACATTATTACAGATCCAATTTAATTGCTTGGTTATAAGGTTGTTTAAAATATTAAAATAAAATGCTGCTTACATTTACTGAACTCACATACCAGGGGCTGATAAAACAGTATCCGACCTTTGTCCACCAAAAAAATAAACAAACATGTTCATCGAGTTCGGACTCTAAACACTTCGAGGTGTACACCCTTGCGTCTCTATACAGTTAGCCCACCGGTCCTGCAACTGCAGGAACAAATGTGATAAGTCACTCTTTGCGATCGCCAACAGGGCCTTCGTCGCATTTGTCTTGATCTCCTTGGTGTTCTTAAATCGTTGCCTTTCAGTGACATTTTTAAATGGAAAAATAGCCAGAGGTCACATGGACTATGGAGCCATGCCAGGTGCGCATGGGACTTGACGCACCTTTGGCACAATTCAGCATGTGCATTGCAACGTCAAGGCGAAGACGTTGTTCATACGTGAGGAGCTGAATTTTGAGCTGAGGACACGAACTTTGCTACGACCTTGTGCATAGCCAATTTTCAGTCAAAATGGCTTCTGCAAAATCATATGCAATGCCAAACTCTTTTTATATTGTTTATGGTTATGCTTCTGTTTCCCCATCAAGAAGACGCACAGCTTCTCTGCCATTTCTGGATTCCTGCTCGTGGAATTCCTGCCTGTCATTGTCATGTCATTTTCAACCGAAGCTTGACCACTCTTAATGCGGTTGTACCAGAACTTGATTGAGGCAAAACCCATTGATTCATCGCCAAAGGCCTGCTGAACAGTCCTAATGGTGTCGGACTGCATATTCACAAATTTCGTTAAAAAATGAATGAAATATTTTTGGTCACTTCTTTCGGTTATCGTGACAATAACCGTTTTCACGATGGATTATTTTGCGCGAAATGTTTTAAAATATCTTAAGATGTTTTGAAATGTTTTAGTATGAAAGTTTTTAGTATACCTATCACATTCCTTAACTACAAACTTTTGCAAGTCAATTTTTTCTTGAAATGTCATTCTCAGAGTTTTGTAATAGTTGGTAAGATATAGTATGTTTATAACAATTGCAGTTTGATGATTAATTAGCAGATAATTATGTATAGCGTTAGTTGTGAATCTTCACCTACTGACACTTTTCAGAACATCCTTGCAATGATTTAATCTCGGGCACGCTATTGGTCGCTAAAAAAGCGACAGCCCTTGACTCATAATGGACTCGTCTCCAGCGAATCGTTACTTAGCGCATTATTGCGCCATGCGAAGGCAGACCTGTGATCCATGACGCTGCCAGATTGGTAACTAATATATGGCGGTAGCTTAAGAGAGTGCTGGCCTAACTTAACATTATCATGAGAATTGTTGACACTAGTCTGTAGAACATATTTTTCTGAATTTAGCCATGTACTTCATTTCCCTAGATTCACTTTAGTTGCTGAGATATTCCAAAGTCGCCAAACACATTCCGATGGAATTTAATTATCGATGTACGCCAGAGAGCTTTCGCTACTAGAAGCATTGTTCTTAAATTACAACGATAACATATATTGTTAGCTCTGGCCAATAGAAAACAACTCGTGAGCACTGATAACAGCTGCGAACAGTGAATTAGCCGCCTCAGGTCCAATTAACCCTAAAAACCCTAACACTCTCAAATCCGTCAATCTGTCTCGCTACTAAGGTTTGTGGTAATCCTATAATGCGTCCTCTTGGTGCGCCATTATAGGGGTAACACATCAATCGTATGATACCTCTGTTACTGACACCGAGTCGCGACGCACCTCGCTTATGGATGTGCTGTTTCCAGAACAAAACAAATCGCCACTCAGCTGTTCCTCTTTTGCGTATGTACATTCCGTGCCCAGATCGCAACAGTATCTACTAATATCACATCCCGGTCGAGACGGCGAGCCTCGAGTACTTGAACTATAATGAAACTATTCCACAAGGTCTCGACTCTAGCTCGTGTCAGAAGAGTCCGCCAATGACCAGTCTCGAAATACCGTTATCGTGTTTGCTACTAGAGGTGCCATAATTCGACTGCGCTTTCTCATGCCGGACTATGCAAAATAAACGAGCTGATTTTGAAAGGCAAACTTGCATGGTAAACATCCATGCAAACAATTTCCGATTGCGTAATACGTGTGTAAAAATTACTGACGATAATTCCGTGCACTATAGACGCCTGGTCGATGCATTTCATAAAACTGGGACCTCTCCCACACAAAAAACAAGGCATCGGCGCAGATTCGCGGCCGACGATGGTGGCCCTGCCCGACAGTAAGCGCAGCGTCTAACACATACGGCCTCGGCCAGCGACGCACAGCGCAGGCAGGCGAGGCCAAGGGGAGGTTCCTCATCAGTGCAGGCAGCTTCAGGCCCCTGCAAGTGCACTCCCTGCGAGATGGCGGCATCATTCGCTCTACAAGATCGTAAGTACTCTCGCAATCCGGCGTGTTTCTGCTTGTTGGCCTGTTCCGACTTTTAAGACTGCCAAGTTTGTACCCTTAAGAGACCACATATTGGTGTTCACGATTCTAACACCGAAAGCCTAAGTACATGAGGCTTGTATCCGCCTTGGCAGCTCTCACAAGCGATAAATTAAATATATGAGCGCTTATAACAGGTGTATACTAGATAAAGACACAGTCAATAGATTTAAAAAGTCGAACCGTGAGAACAATACCATTACATATTTATAGATCTTTTTATCACAAAAATGAGAGTGCGACTCTTGTAATTTTAAGAATCAGCTAGTAAAAGTTATTGATTGAATTTTACTATATGGAACCTCAATAGAATATGCAGCATAAAAGTTAACAATACTTAAAATACATAATATAAATAGTTTAAAACTCGTATTTGCTCCTTTTACCTAAAGTAACGTGATATGTAACAACATATACACAAATAAGGTAAATCTCCCTAGTAGAGATAAAGTGGTTACACAGTGAACTACATACTGCCATTTTTGCTTGGACACAAAATAGTTTTTCGAGCATTTTACTGAGCACCACAGCATCAGATGACCTATCATTGCGACTTTGAGCTAGCGTAACAGCGAGTAGAGACAAGAATACAGTAATCAAAAACAATAAATAAGCTATTCACTTGCTTTCAAGTGCACTAGCTTTATTGATATGGCTCACACTTCAGTGATCTACTCGTTATATGCCACGGAAATGCTAAAACAGATGTGGAGTCATACTAGAGATACAACACAGTCATGTACATAATTGCACCTAATGAGTAGGGCACTATATCTCTACAAGCCTAGTATCAGTCTATAACTGGATAAGTAGTCTGCACACAATAACCAATTACACTCACCCTACTACTCATCAACGCTATGTGCCAAGTAGCTTTCTCTCATGTATGTAAACAGACGGCTTATCAGATGCTTCTGTGGTGATCTTAATGGTGTGATAGGCAGTCATGGACTCAGTTACTGAAAATAAAAAGGGTTAATACTCTGTGGAGATTGTGACTAGAGTATATAGAATATAATGATTGATAGAGGACGTCATTGAGCCAAGAATGAAAAAAAAACTTGTATACTCTCTCTCCTCGAGAACAAACATTGGATTTATCGTTAAAATTGAATGTTTCACACATCCACTGCCCAGAAGCGTACCCAGACTATCTTAAGTTTATAAGACTGAAATCAAATGGTAAAAAGGTGGACACACTACTATGTTTATCACAAATATACAATGCTCGACAATACTTGAGTGTCATCGTGTGTAGATGGCAGCTACCATCTGCTGACGCGTGTTTGTGCTCACTCTCACAGCCTTACTCCGCTTTTTTAATCTCGTGTCTCTCCTACAGATGCGCAATGAGCTTGCGTTGAAAGCTCAAGCTGAGTGAGGCATGTCTCTCCTCTATAAAACTTCGAACTCCTAGACCCAACAGATATTTCCTCGAGGAAATTGACCAAGAACATACTCGAATTCTCATCTCGTCTGTTTATGGATATGGCTAGAGCGATGGACGGAGAGTGCGATACGATATGAAGGTGTCTTCTGGTGCGGTCACGGAGGCTTTCGATGAGGATATGAGTGCTTAAAATAGTAAGTTTCTGCTCTAAGATGCTACTGATTAATATTGTTTGTACATCTGAATGAACTATATGTAGATCGGTAAGCGTGATATACCTTGCGATTAATGACTCTTGATGTTTTTCTTATGTAAATCAGATCCATCCGAATATAATATCGCGAAGAATGTCTCTCTTATAATCGGCCGTGCGCTCGTAGCTATCGATCAGACAGCCCTCTCGAGTACGCTAGAATATAAATGAATAGGTGTATGCTCTCAATAAGGTCGGGCTCTCTCTATTGTCCGAAAGACGTCTATTCTGAATATTACACTGGTATATCATTCTGCTGAAAGTAGTTTTCAACTGCAACTGTGCCAATCTTTTGGACCTAGACTGATTTGAAATCTTGTTAATGATCTCACTCTTGAAATTAATATACAGTTTCGACATCGCGATTGACTACAAAAATTTCTTATTAATTTGCAATCATCCGCGTACATCAGAACCCAGAGGACAGCCCAATTGCAGATCGTTGATTATACATGAGCAACAATAATGCAGATATTATTCCTCCCTCGGGAGTACCCGACGTAAGCCCGACACAACAAAGCAGCAATATAAGTACAAAAATAAACTAAAAGGGGCTCCAGACGTGAATTTCATCGTAACCCACATGATTCAAACCCAATAAGCTCTTAACCATAATAAAATATATTTGAACATTTCAAAAGATATAGCAACTTCCACATGTGAAAGGAATAAACAGTTCCTATAAAGGAAGTGTAGTTTCAAAACCTTCAACATGGGTTTTTGAACTGAAGGATAGCAGTTTCGATATACCCTGTTGAAAAACCCTAACTGCAAAGTTTTCTTCGATGAAAAAGGCCGCCCACCCGAATATATTTGATTTTGTTGAAGGAATTGGCCTAAAACAAAGAATGTAAGAATGTGGGCCTTCGGGAGGCTATACAGTAATCTTACGCGACTACTTTCGAATCTGATTGGCTGGGCCATTCGATTATTTCGTTGGAAGTTGCAGAGTACGCATATAGTTTTGATAAAATGAATAACGCACGTCCGTCTGTCCTGAATCGGCGCGATGTATGACTATTTTCGACAATATGAAAAGAAGTTGTATTTCAAAATATAATAAAATCGTGTTTGATAAAAACAATCCAAGGTGAACTATTTCCTTTAACTGAACGAATGGACTTTATACGCATATGTTCTTTAGAAACGGACAATTTTGTATCATAATCTTGTATTTAGCTCATTTCATGTTTTCATAACTCTTGAATAATGATAATATCACCTAAATCAGGAACCTTTTTTTTCTTGGAATATATCGTATACTAAAACTTTCATACTAATACATTTCAAAACATTTTAAGATGTTAAAAAATGTTTTAGTAGTAGCCGTTTTAACGCTGGACTAATTTGCTAGAAATGTATTAGCCCTCGCCCTACGGTCCCGTAGTGCGAGGGTTAAAACATTTTTTCGCAAATTAGTGCATTGTGAAAATGGCTACTACTAAGCATTTTACAATGTTTTAGTCCATGGCCGAAGACTGTTTTCCCACTGACCATGTGCTAACTGTAGCGATGTATTAACTGGAGTGTTAATACACTCCCAAAAGTGACATTACACAGCTAAGCCTCAGGTAAATGAACCTGCATTGAACTCTTGAAAAATGTGTACTTGTTTATGACACTTGAATAATGATAATATATATATGCTCTAAACAGTCAGTTTTCGGCCATGCACTAAATCGTTTTATGCACTCGTGGCATTAAAGATTCAGTTGATGAACTCGCCTTCGGCTCGTTCATAAACTGATCATTATGCACTCATGCATAAAACTATCCACGTAGACGCCTTAAACGGCGAAGGAACGAGCAAGTACCGAATAAATCCGCGTCAATTTATCCCGTACCAAACAGAGGGTTTTCGTCTTGTGCAAAGCATGCCTTTACAGCAAGTGCAAGCGCGGAGTCGAGTCTAAGTTGAATACCGGATTTTCTCACATATAAGCGCCGACCCGGCCGGGCCGGGCCGGGGCCGACCGCGACGCTGGTCCGATAAGCTTATATTTTGAACCCGCATCGATTGACAAGCGGTTTCGCCATCAGATGCCCCAGCAAATGAACATTAAATGATTATTGACATGTTTTTAATCATTGAATGGGTAGCAGGCGCGTGAAACGTGCCGCGTCAGGGGTGGTCAGAAAGTATCCTGCTGTATAGCTGAGAAACGGCTGACATATAAAGCTAAAATTTTGGTGTGAGCCTGGAGAACACTGGCAATGTGTTGCCAGGTCAAACTCTGGGTCACGAAGTAATTTATGCTGACGTGCGCAGTGCACCCCTGTTCGTCCACGAAACTTACTAAACTCGTTGATACCGACCTATAATATGGCAAACAAAGTTCGTAAAGAGAATCAAACACAGAGCGTAGAGAAACGATCCGTTCGGCGTATGCACTATGTGTCGATCAGACGGCGCGTAGGTACGTGCAAAATTATGACTATAACAAGCGCCAATTCATAGTTTAATGACGTCTTCACATTTAAATCAGTGCTCAGCACCATATGGGACGTGAAACGATGAAACAAACAAATACCTATCTGTAGACCAATGTACCGTTCTCTAAAATGCTTTTGCAAAAGTTGAGGCTTAATCAGTATTTCGCATGTTAAAATTGCCTGTAATGTTTTTTATTGACGATTCCTATAATATTTCTTCATTACACCGCGTAGCGTCCAAACCAAGGGGTGGCTAGAGATAAAAATGATGCAGCTGTAAAAGCGATCAAATCCATTAATACAGCCACCCAAATAATTTTGGGCTACAAACATGAGCTATAATTGCAATTCAAAAATTCCAGCTTCAAAACCTTTTAGTTCAAGTATGATTTAGTTCAGTCTATTTGCGACGGCAAAACAACACTAGCGAAAATAATTCAATGCACTGCTTTGCAAGACACTTCCGTTGGACGGGTGATAAATGACGCGGATTTATTAGGACTCGCTCGTCTTTCGCCGTTTAAGGGCGTCTTTAGCTGGTAATTATCCGCTGTGGTGTTTTGCCATCGCAAATAGTCCGAACTAAATCGATACTTTAAACTAATAGGTTTTGAAACGTTATTTAAATTTGCAATTAATAAGCTATAATGTTTGTAGACAAAAACATCTATTTTGAGTGGGTTTAGATGGATTTGATTGCGCTTTACGCCGCTCATTTTTTATCGTCTAGCATGCCTTGGGTTTGAAGCTAGGGGTGTTAATAAGGAAATTTATACAATCGGTCAATAAAAATATTACAGACAGATTTTAAAACAGTGAAATACTGCATGCAAGCCAATTTTTGAATGCATTTTAGAGACGGACATTGTTACCTTGGTGTTTGGTTTCATCGCTTTCACATCCAAGGTGTGACACATGATTTAAATATTGTTGAAGACGTCATAAAAACTATGAATTTGGGCGCATGGTATAGCCAGTAACTTTGCACGGACACGCCCGCTGAATCGACACATAGTGCATCACGCCGGGCGGATGTTTCTCTACGCATCTGTGTTTGGACCGTGGTCTTTGCGATTTTGGTTGCCGAGATATACGGTCCGGTTTGCAACATTTTTTGTAGGTAATTTTGTGGACGGAACAGGGGTGCCGTGCGACGTGCAGTGTGAACCAGAGTTTTTAACCTTGTGCAGGTCTTGCAGTAGTGGTGTCTCCCAGCCTCACACCACAATTTTAGCTTTATAGGTCCATGCGTTTTTCTCAGCTACAGAGGATAATATTTTCTGACCCCTGACGCGGCACGTGTCACGGCCGTGCCCTGGACCCATCACATGATAACAAACATGTCAATATCATCAATGTCATGCATGGGAGGTATCTATGGCGAAGACGCTTGCCAGATCGGGATGCGGGTTTAAATATAAGGTTCTGACCAGCGGTCGCGGGTCTGGCCCGGCCGGGCCCGGGGGCGGCCGTTATATGTGAGAAAAATCCGGTATTCAATGAGGACTCGCTCCGCGCTTCGCGCTCGCTCGTAATTAAAACATTTCGCGCAAAATAATACATCGTGAAAACGGCTAATAAAAGACAATGCGACGAGCAAGAACGACATGTGTATAGATACGCAACGTTGGACAGCGACTGAGACGAGCGTTAGTGCTGAAAATATTGTAATAAGTCAACCATTCAAGTATACTTAGCACCGGATATCATCCACCGGAACCTTATAGTCTTTGAGTAAAAAAAAATCAGGTCGGATACTTTTTGATCAGCCCACGTAGATATTAATTTTTGTCAGTATGCATTAACTTTTCGAAGACGAAGACCAAATCACGCGGAACGTTAGACTGATAGATTACAAAATCGCACCATACGCTTTGACTATGCATTGACTTATCACACCACTCCACAACAAGTTATTCATCCACACAATACCTTCCTTATCACATTTTATCCTATCAAAACGGATTTAAAGTGCGAATTTAAATTCATGAGTTACATTTCAGTATAACTAAAAGCATTATGCTTTGCCCGAAATTTATTCACCAAAATCATTGAAAGTGAAGTCAACATCCAACCACAATGACCAAATGCCGGTAGACTGGCTCGATCACATTACATTGCAAACGGTCGTTAAATATATGTAACAGAGTGTGTTATGGTTGCAATACCACCGCACCAGTGACCATATTCACCGCCGCACATAGCGTGTTATGGCTGTTCACCAATGGCCACTGACCAGGTCCAGAACACGGCTGGACAGATCGTGTTTTGGCTGAGATAGCACCACCAGTGACCAGTACACAGCTGGACAGATCGTGTTTTGGCTGAGATAGCAAACCAGTGACAGTAACAGTCTGGACAGATGTGTTTTGGCGGAGCCACGAGTGGAAGACCCGGCGGACAGCGCGACTCTGCAGTCGAACAGATGTCGATTCGTAGGACGCAGGCTGCTCTGCATCTGAAGCGGGCGAGCTATTCTGCGCAGCCAGCGGTGTCGGCACTCGACGAACGCCAAAACACAATGCGCAGGGAAGCCGTGGCCGACTGTGCGCCTATCGCCCCGGGGCCGGGCCACGCCGCCACTGCCGCTGGGGGGAGGGGTCCCCCCCAGACCAGAGCCACAGGGGCCGGCACGAGTTACGCTGATTGGCTGTCGCGTTCGATGGTGCGGGCGGGTGAGCAGGCCGATGGGCGACACGATCACGGCGTGGCCACACCGCCCCCACCACCGAGCTGAGGTGTGGGGAGAGCCCGAGGGAAATCTGAGACGTGCCGCCTGGTGTCTGTCCATGGTGCTGCCCATGCTGACAAACTGAGCGGTGCTAAGTGGTGTTAGGTCAACATCACTGACACGATGGAACAGCTCGGTTTATAATATATGAGCTACTATTTCAAGCTAATGCTCCATAAAATAGCCGCTCGAGTAAATGCTTTGAGATATATTTTTTTGGCTGCTGCCACGATTGTGTTATACTTGGGAACAATATATAATGTATATTTACGTGATTTAATATGCCATTCTACTCGAACTACTCTAAATATGACTTAAAATTAATACAATATCTACAGAAAAGCTAGTGGCTTCTCAGTACATTATCTGGGTTAATAAACCTTGCGTTTACACACATAAACTCAGATTAAATTATTGTGTTTTACTTTTGTTTTCACTTGAATCAAATGCTTGTTTGGCCAATCAGTTTCATTTGATGATAATTGTGTGGCCGAGAAGCGTCATTTTGTATTGATTGTGTGACACCGAGATGCGTCATTTTTTATCAATAATAATATTACTACATTTACAGCTTTTCTTATCCATGTTACTATCAATTGCCATGATAACTGTGTGGTTTGTTAGTGGGTACGCATTTAACGATCTCATTTTGTCTGAGGTTTCACCTAATGCCATGTGTTGTATCTCATTCACTATGAGCATTGTGACGTGCTGTGCATTGCACTTGTGTTCATTGCACTTGTGAACTGTTCAATGCACTTAATTTGTGACTTAGTGGGAAATTCTATCTGTAGCTAGCGATGTCGACATCAAACAGACGTGCATTAATAATCGAACTGAGACATCAGCTAGCACAGTTCTGGTCAAACATTCCGTTGCTTCTTTCAAGGCAGGTGGTTGCTTGCGAGTAGTCACTGACACCATTATCATTCGGAACAGATTCTCCTTGACTCACATTCCATTTCTAATAACCGGGGTATCACAGCACAGTAGTGCAATGTTTCACCTGGTTACGGTTGCTTGTTAATACGCTTGTGTGATGTGGGACAGCCTGTTATTCAGCAACACCTTGCCCTGCGACACACACGTTAGCTGAGGAAACTAGAAACTAACTGGAGATCTGAACTACTGAGAGAATGGATGCTGACATTGTCCCTTTCTAAGTAGCAGCCGTATATCAACCATAAAATTGTTTCAGTTTGCACTTCAACAAGACACTTGTAAAATGACTTGCCATTTGATAATGCGTATACTGTAGATGGTAGTAAAGGTCAGAGCAAATGTAACCGGAAATGTGAAAGGTCATATGAACTGTGTTCAGTGAGGCTGCTCCGCGATAGAACTTCGCTAGTGCATCATCCGACACCTACGAGACCGTACAGAGACCGTACCCTGGTGTTTCGCCGCACATTTAGCTAGTGCAGTGGTTCCCAGCCCTCCCGACGTAATTACCCTTTTTTAGCAGTCAGAGGAGGCTATTACCAAGTTATAGCAAGTTATAGCAAGTTATATTGTTAGCCGAGAGCTGGATCAACGCTGTCTTGGCTAACATTAAATTATGGTTCAACTTCACAGGCCTTCGTTACCCCCGCAGAATGGCTCCGTTACCCCAAATGGGGTCATGACCCACCGTTTGGGAACCACTGAGCTAGAGCTTCGATTACAAAACGAACGTGTTGCTTGTGACAAGAAGAAGCCGTTGATACCTGCTCGTAAAGTCCTGAGTCATTAGGTGACCTCTGAGTTCATGTCAATGGCCATTAACATTGACTGATCGAAAATGCATAGACATATAATTTAATTGAGCTTAAATAGTAATTGGGCGTTGCATTATGCAAAGAAGGTGCTTAATTTGAAATCAGTGTTACATTAATATCCTAAAAACTATACAAATAAAAAAGGTCATCTCAGGTCATCTAAAGTGAGTGACCTCGTTTGAATGCAAAAGGAAATGACCCCATTGGAACATATACAAACGGCAAATAACACAATTTGAAGCAGCGTCAAAGCAAATTGTCATAGACGAATTGCTAGCAATGGCCAAAAAAAGCATCTCGGTTAGCGTAGGCCACAGAATTAATGAGAAGCCCATAAAAGATGGTAGAGCGGTCTTAGCTCTGGCAAGTTGCATATAAATGTCGGATTACTGAAAGTTGCATTAGCGATGTCAGGTCTGATCATAACGTGATTTATTCCCCAAAATAGCGAGAGGTATGATGTTGGGAGGGTGGCATCCCCCTGCCTGGCAAGGGTCAGAAAGCTTTTGATAAGTCGCCCTATAGCTAAGCGCGAGTGTATGGGAGCAGTCGTGATTAGCTAACTGTCGCTTCATTTACGCGGCGCGACAATAACGTGGTAAGTTGTGTCAATAACATAATAGCGTCTGAAATAGTGTAGACCAGGCAACGCTCATATAGTCTCAAACCATCCCATAGATGGCTCTGACAACCGTACACCTGCATTATACTGTACCGCAATACTCGCACCTTCTAGAACTAGCCCATAGATGGCTCTGACAGCCATGCACCTGTAACACACTGTACCGCAGTACTCACACCTTCTAGAACCAGCCCATAGATGGCTCTGACAACCATGCGCCGGACACATACTGTACCGCAATACTTACACCTTCCGGAACCAGCTCATAGATGTCTCTGACAACCATGCGCCTGCTACATACTGTACCGCAATGCAAGAAGATATCAAAATTGGGCCATACATAGATGGATCAGCAATAATTGTCACTTTTGGCCTTACGAAGCATGTCCCCCACGTTTATCTTGAATTCGATGCTTACAACGTTGTAAAACATTTTTCCCACACAGGCTCACACGAGCCAAGACTGCCAAAAGGTCCTGCAAAAACTTCGTTATAAAAATTAACTCACCCTCACAATTTATTTGCTTTGTTGATATGTCGAACATCAGCACATTACATACATGCTCCTAAGGTTCAGCTGTAGGTACTGGGTCTCAGATGACGTCACTCACCGATGACGCTGACTGTGAGGTGTCCGGTGGAGGAGGTGTGTCCCGGACCGCTGGCCGGGGCAGCTGACGGGTCTGCAGATGACGTCAATGCACCGTATGACGCTGACCATGTGAGGTGTCCGGTGGAGGAGAGTGTGTCCCGGAACCGTGCCCGGTGGGCAGCTGTATGGGTTCCCTCAGATTGACGTCACTTGTCACTCAGATGACGCTGACTGGTGAGGTGTCCGGTGGAGGAAGTGTGTCCCGGACCGTGGCCGTGCAGCTGTACTGGTCGTCAGATCGAACGTCCCACCGATGACGCTGACTGTGAGGTGTCCGGTGAGAGGATGGTGTGTCCCGGACACGGCGGCCGTGGCAAGCTGTACTGTGGGTGTCGGTTTGTGGGGGGGGTGTCTCCGAGATGACGTCACTCACGCGATGACGCTGACTGTGAGGTGTCGCGGTGGAGGAGTTGTCCCGGACGGTGGCCGGTGCAGCTGTACTTGGGGTCTCAGATGACGTTCCACATCACCGATGACGTCGACTGTGAGGTGTCGGTGGAGGAGGTGTGTCCCGGACCGTGGCAAGGTGCAGCTGTACTGGGTTCAGATGATCTCACTCAACCGATATCGCTGACTGTGAGGTGTCCGGTGGAGGAGGTGGTGTCCCGGACCGTGGCCGTGCAGCTGTACATGGTCTCAGACGAGTCACTCACGACGATGACGCTGACTGGCGTGAGGTGTCCGGTGGAGGAGGTGTGTCCGGACCACGTGGCCGGTGCAGCTTGTACTGAGGGTCTCGACGAACGTCACTTCAGACGATGACGCGACTGTAGAGCTGTCCGGTTGGAGGAGGGTTGTGGTCCCGGACCGTCGCCGGATGGCAATGCTGTGCTGGTCTCAAGATGACGTCACCACCGATGACGCTGACTGTGAGGTTGTCCGGGTGGAGGAGGTTGTGTCCCGGACCGCGGCCGGTGCAGCTGCACTGGGGTCTCAGATGACGTCACTCGTCACCGATGACGCTGACTGGTGAAGGTGCTCGGCGTGGTGAGGATGGTGTGTCCCGGACCGCGGCCGGTGCAGCTGTACTGGGTCCAGCTGACGTCACCAACGAGTGACGCTGGACTGTGAGGTGTCGGTGGAGGAAGGTGTTGTCCGGCCGCGGCCGTGGGCAGCTGTACTGGGTCTCGAAAGATGACGTCACTCTACCGATGACGCTGACTGTGAGGTGTCCGGTGGAGGAGGTGTGTCCCGGACCGTGGCCGGTGCAGCTGTACTGGCCCCCACTACTCTCCTCCACTCGCTCTAGCAGCAGCGAGCCGTTGGAGAGCAGCTGCTGCTGACGACCCTCCGGTAGTCGTCGTCCTCCTGTGCAGGGGAACAACGGGGTACAGCGGGGGAAATGGATCACATCGGGAGAGATACATCGAGCTAAATTGAGATGCAGTGGGTTATATATCAGCAGCACAGGCCTGCTAGTTTTTCATTTATTCATTGCGAACACTACTTTACGCATTGGAGATACGTGACAAGATCTAAAGCGACTTCTTGAACTTCTTTACAAATACTTCATGTAAAAGGTAAAAGACACTGTCTCACGTGTGCTTCTTTGGCATGCAACAGAAGTTACATGTTTCTGGCAAGTAAATATTAGACGCCCAAACTGTCCGATTATTAACATTCTGACTTAGACAAAAGGCCTCGTCGCTACTGCACAACCGGAAGCTAGGCAATATTTCAAAATACCGATGATAAAGCACATCTCCATAATTTATACATGTTTCCTCAGTCGGGCGAGAAGTCTGAGCAGGCCGCGTTATCAGGCAGCTCGAAATGTTCATATCATGTCGGACACGGCCGCGCCCTTCGCTATCTCAGTCGTGCTAGCATTGCAGCTCGCCGGGTGTGACGTCTCTCGCTGACAAGATGAGGAGAGGCGGCGCCTGCCTCGCGTGCAGAGGCGGCGTCTGCCTCGTGTGCGGCGGCCACCGGGACGTCAGCGCGGTGTGCCAGTGCACTCAGCTGCTGCTAACGAATACCTCCGTCGGAGGCGGGCAGCGCGAGTGAGAGCGCGCCTCTGAGCCCGCCCGATTACCACGCGCCACATCAAATATGCCGGGATCGGCGGCCGAGGCTGGTACCATCACACTTACATCCCGTCCCGTCCCGCCCGGCCGGCCGGCACCAGCCGCTCAGGGACACCATATATGCCGGGATAGGCGTCCCACCCCGCCCTACGCTGTCCCGTGACGCGGTCGACACAGGGCTCCCTCCAATCCGTGACCCGGCGCGGACGGCCGAGTCAGCTCAGAGAGGCCCGGGTACCAGCGCACGGTGATGCTGAGATCAGAGGATGGGATCCGAAGGGGATTGGACGCCCCGGTACCTAGGCGCGCGGTGATGCTGATATCAGAGAAGGGATCCGGAAGGGAAGTGGGACGCCCGGTACCCAGAGAACGGTGATGCTGAGGATCCGGAATGGGATCCGGAAGGAAGTGGCGGCCCTGGTATCCAGCGTACAGCGGTGATGCTGAGATCAGAGATGGGCATCGGAGGGGATTGGACGCCCGGTACAGAGAAGGTGGATTGTTGAGATCAGAGAATGGGATCCGAGGGAAGTGGACGTCCCGCGGTACCAAGCGTATGGTGATGTTTGAATCAGAGAACGGGATCCGGAGGGAAGTGAGCGCCCGGTACCGAGCGTATGGTGAGTTGAGAATCAGAGAACGGGATCCGGAAGGGAAGTGGACGCTCCGGTCACCGAGCGTATGGTGATGTTGAGAATCGAGAATGGGACCCGGAGGAAGTGGACGGCCCCGGTACCAGAGAACGGTGATGCCTGAGATCAGAGAGGATGGGATCCGGAGGGGATTGGACGCCCCGGTACCAGCGTACGGTGCTGCTGAGATCAGAGAATGGGGATCCGGAGGGGAAGTGGACGCCCCGGTACCAGCGTACGGTGCTGCTGAGATCAGAGAATGGGATCCGGAGGGAAGTGGACTGAAATCGGATACGCCCTTCTCCAGAGGTTAAAGTCGAGTGGAGAGCTTTCTGACGGGGCGGGATGGACGGTCATCGGATAACCGAGGTCGATGTGCCGGAGCTGCCCTGCCGCTCAGATCAGTGTAGCAGCAGAATATACCGGGGAGACGGACAGGACTACGGTGGTATGGAGGCCACTCAATATATCAATATAATCTGACTCAGTATGGTCAGCATTGGAAGCATTACACTCAGAAGTATGACAGCGGCGCGCCGAGACACACCCAGGAATCTGCGCTCGGTCAGCTACTGTGGGTTAGGCCCGATTCACATAATCCCTAGCTGTGGATCTACGGACTACATAGCTGTAGATCAGGCCACAGACTCCACAGCTGTGGATCCACGGATTCCATAGCTGTGGACGGACAGGGTCATCAACTCCATAGTAGTGTATAGGGCCACATAATCATAGCTGTGGATACGCAGACTCCATAGCTGTGGACCGGGTCTGACAGCTGTTAATGGTCCGTGACTGCTGATGACGTTAGCAGTTGGCCACACAGACAGACCGTCGGGGACCACTATATCAACCCTTTTAGTGGCAGGGGCAGATTTTGCCCACCCCTCAGGTTTTTTGCAGATATATCCAAAATAGCTGAGAGCAGGCCCATTAAATTTTAGGACTATTCCTAGAACTGATTTCCACATTTGAAGTCCAAATTATGAGCTCCTGACCTGAACAGAGACGGTTACGGGGTCCATTTTTCGTGACTTTTTTCGGCGACATTTCGCGATAATACGGAGATGCGATCTTCACGGCTTCTTCCTAACTTTCTCAAGCATGAAGAAGTTAATAAGGTTTGCGGTGATTGTAACAAGTGCAAATAAGTTGATGTTCATGAACTATAATAAATATTTCAAGGCATAGGTGGTTTTAGGGACTAAGAGGGGGTGGGGGGTGGGGAGTGGGAGTAGAAAGTATGAATCGCTTGACTTGCAGTCAATAGAGTGATGTAAGGGGCATGTATAGCTATTAGGATGCAAAATATAGTTTTCTTTCCATTATTTGTATAATGTATTACATATATGTAAAGTTGCAGGGACGTGTTCAGGCACAGGAAAATAGAGTGACTGGCATGGTGATAGCGATATGCCAGTGATGACGGCGCAATAGACTCTTAGTTTAAAATGATATATGCACATATGAGGCCAGGAAAGAAAATTCAGTCATTTGTGTTGCAGAGGCGCGCTCAGAAATAAAAAAATGGGTCATATTATTGCAAGGGAACTAAGATGCATGGGCCTACAATAATATAAAATATTGCAGTTCTCTGATGAAACACGCACCAGAGGGTGATCTAAGAACGATTTTAGGATAGTAGGTGAGTCCAGGTAGGGTAAAAAGGGGGGACCAATGTGAATTGAAGTTGCAAGTGATTTTTTTTTATATAAAAATGTTGACATACAATGTTGGTTGGCATAACTTGCTCCAGCTGACTGACCTCTGCTCAGCTGACTGACCTCTGCTCAGCTGACTGACCTCTGCTCCAGCTGACTGACCTCTGCTCCAGCTGACTGACCTCTGCTCCAGCTGACTGACCTCTGCTCCAGCTAACGACCTCTGCTCCTTAGCTGACTGACCTCTGCTCCAGCTGACTGACCTCTGCTCCAGTGACTGACCTTCTGCTCAGCTTACTGACCTCTGCTCCAGCTGAGCTGACCCTCCGCTCCAGCTGACTGACTCTGCTTCCAGCTGACTGACCTCTGTCCAGCTGACGACCTCTGCTCAGCTGACTGACCCTCTGCTCCAGCTGACTGACCTCTGCTCCAGCTGACTGACCTCTGCTCCAGCTGACTGACCTCTGCTCCAGCTGACTGACCTCTGCTCCAGCCGAATGACCTCTGCTCCAGCTGACTGACCTCTGCTCCAGCTGATCTCCAGAACAGGGTATCCTCCGACGGAGCAGGTCAGCAGTAGAGGCTCGCCGGCCACCGCCAGAACCTCCGGCATCTCTCGCACCTGAGGCTCTCCTGCAGACACAGGCCGTACAGTGTAGTGTAAATGTTCTGCTTATGCATACGTTCTGTCTTCGGTCTCTGTCTCTGTCAGGGATTATCATGGATCGGGTGCACCCATGGGTGCCCGCTCAATTCTTCCGATTGTCTGGGCTGGGTATGTATTTTTTGACTGCATGGGTACTGTGTAGGCACGGGTATGGTAATTTTGGAATAATGTCGCTAAACGTTTTTTTTTTTTTTTTAAAACCAGATGTTTAACCTGGTAAACATGTTTTTAAATGATATAGAACACTTAAATAACAGACTTTGGCAATTATATGACAACAATAAAACGTGGTAAAGTTAAAAAAACATGGAAACAGTGACAGAGCGGTCGGAGGTTCTGATGAGCTCGACTCTGCTCACCGTATATGTTGAGCCTGGCGGTGTGGCTGACACCGCCGAATCTGTTGGCGGCTCGGCACGTGATCCAACCGCCGTCCACCGGCCGCACCGTGCTCATGTTCACGTGACCGATGACGTCATTGTTGGCGCTGACGTACTGGCCAATCAGGCGCCTGCGGGTTAAATAGAGATCACTCGATTGTTGCATGTGAAATGCAGCGTGATTCAGCTAACTTGAAAAAACAGCACTATCGATTTACATACACCGGTGCTTCTAAACATACACCAGAAACCGAGTCGCTGCACCACGTCAAACATACATAGCAAAAGGCAACCGATTACATTATTTACGGGTATCAAGAAAGGGTTTCATGACAACAGTGAGTGTACACAAACGCAAACGAAACTTCGCTCAATGCTCTATGCATTGAGATTAATGCTATGCTATGCTCAATGCTATATTTGTTACGAAGTATAACTTTGCCTCTTTGCATGCAAAAGAAATAAGTCGAAAATATGATGTTTTGAGAAACAATTCACATACGTTCTTGAGGTAGGCACTGTTGATGCACTAAGGCACTGAGAATGTTCACCTTTCTTAAAGGTGGCAAACATTCACCGGTTATAGGAGAAAATACAAAGAATGTGTCACTGAAGACGTTAGTGACATATTGTAATTGAAACGTAACCTAAATTGATAGATATTAGCCCTTTTCACGATGGATTATTTTGCGCGAAATGTTTAAAAACATCTTAAGATGTTTTAAAATGTTTAGGGATGAAAGTCTTAGTCAAGAGATATATTTCAAGAAAAAATAAGTGACTGATTTAGGCGCATATTATCATATTCAAGGAGTTTATGGAAGCATGAAATGAGCTCTTCACAAGATATTGCATACAAAAATCGTTCGTTTCTAAAAGAACATATTCGTCTAGAGTCCGTCTCGTCAGTTAACATGATGCCATATTATAGTTACTCAATATGGCAGCGTCATGGACACACAGGCAAGGTTACCTTAGAACATAAGTAGCAGATCATGACGTCACTGATCGACTGAAGCCAATGGTGCCACTATATACGGGCCAAAAGTGCACTAATGCTGTAGAATCGAGGATTTTCAAATGAGTTAATTGACCAAACTGACCCATTTTCTCGGAATCTGTACGTCTCCAAAACGAAAAAAATCCAAATGGTTTAAGGCAAGCCAACATTTTCCCAGTAGTGTCTTCAGGAGATCATCCCCAAAAATCGCGATTCCCCGTGGCTCTTATGTTGAAGGCACGGGCCATTGACTTTTTGGTGACGTTCATCACACTTAGAAATGTCAAACACTATGGTGGGGCGGACCACAGGTCTGGCCTTCGACCATTGGCGCAATAAGCGGCTAAGAAACGATTCGCTGGAGGCCGAGTCTATTATTGAGTCGAGGGGAGTTCGCTTTGTTGAGCGACCAATAGCGTGCCCGGAGGACCGATATGTTTCGAGAATGTTTCTGAAAATGTCAGTAGGTGAGATCACAGCTAACCTATGCATAATCATCTTGCTAGTTACCACAGAACCGCAATTTTGTAACATACTATATTCTTACCAACATATTACAAAATTCTGAGAGATATTTCAAGAGAAAAATCGCTTGCAAAAGTTGCGTAGTTAAGGAAAGAATAAGTACACTAAAACTTCCATACTAAAACATTTCGAAACATCTTAAGATGTTTTAAAACATTTCGCGCAAAATAATCCATCGTGAAAACGGCTATTGAATTGTAAACGTAAGGACATTACGTCATTATTTGGTTATGGCGTAAGCCATTGTGCTGCCAAATTATGTACCTAAATCTTCGTAGACAATTCTAGCATCGTATTATCTGGGATTTATAAAATAAGTATAATGTTGCTGAGGCATTACGATAGCTCAATATTGATTAAAAACAACCAATATATTACTGAGACTTCAAACAAGGAAACTTTAATTTGCACCGCTACCTAACGCATTGCTTACATCGTTTTCGCAGCGGCCGTAACCCAGTCAAAGTACAGGAAATACATTTTGTAGGACTCCCAGGACCATCGACCTTTTAGTGGTTGTCAGCCAATCAGCGGCTGCACCAGCATTGATGCCTTTGGCAAATTGTAAATTGAATTGCATAAAAACGGTTAATTTTGAGGAAAATTAACCTAAGTACTGTAGACATTTCCAGAATGGCCGAAGATAATGGCTATTTTAGCTCAAAACTAATACCAAGGCGAAACATTCCCTTTAACTCAGCATTGGCTATTGGCTTGTTCTTGTGTACCGAACACCATTGGCTGGATTGGGCGGAGGGGAGGGAGCGTTTTTAGCCCCCATCGTTATATTCCGAACAAATAACCGCAGCGAGACGCATAAGGTGGAAATGGAAAGCTCTCATTGAGACGCATTTAAATCATACGCGACATTTTCCAAATAAGTTCACATGTCAGATCAGAGTCACATCAAAGAGCAAGATTGAGTTATTTTAGTTTGCGGACCACACTTTCCATCCAAACCTTAGATTGAGACTATTATTCGCATACGTGATCTCAAAGGTGTAATGTTATCTTAATCTGACAGTAAAAAAGCAAAAGTTAAAAATTGAAGCCAAAGGTCAAGAGCAGGAGCATCTGGTCAAATGAAGTCAATATTGACAAGAGGTCACGCAACACAAGTTTTATGGGTTATTTTACCCGGAGGATTTGATAGCAGCAGCCATTTTCACGCCTGATCCCATTAAGGTCAAGGTCATGTCATAAAACGTTACAAATTGACAATGATGAATATCAATCATAAACATGCATACTAATTGGCTTTGTCTCATAAATAAAGTGGTGGAATTCATTTATGTGTTTCTGGTCAATACAAGCCAAACAATGTAGTTTCGCAAAATGATGTCATGAGATTCTTATACTTATTAAGCCATTAGTCAGGCAAAATTTAAAATATTATTTGGATTTTTTTTTGTATATTGTCAATGTGTGGTTCTCATACATTTATTCCTTTTCTAAAAAATGCTGGTTTTGTAGGCTTTCTACATTTTTTATATTTTGTCGTCAAAAATAATATTTTTGAAAATCCAAGAGAGCCATATACTTGCCCTTGGCATATGCTACCTTTTTACGTTTTGTATTGCATTTTACTTTATAAATGTGTAATGTGCTGTTAAAGGTTAGCTGATTTTTACGACAAACTTACAGTTTGTAAGTTTGTAGTGACGTCACTAAATGTGGTGGCGTTCGATATTTTGGGGTTAGTTTGTACACAGAAGATGTAAAATCGACGTAGACAAAGGTACCCGAAGTTTCGTATTAATAACGCTGTCCGTTGTTTAACTATTGCGTTTTTGTCCCCCTCCCCCTCCCAGCCAATGGCAGGTTAACACCGGAGTTAGTTAACACTCAACGCTGAAGTACTGCCAATAGTTACTAAACTTTGACGGTATATCCCAATTTTCAAAAATACCCCTCCAGCAGTCTCATCTTGACCTTGTAATGACCTGTCGTGTAGCTCAGTCGGGAGAGCGCTGGACTACAGATCTAACCCACCCCGGCAAGGTGGGTTCGAGCCGCTTCGGCGCTTGCTGTTTGCTCCTGGCGGGGATGACCTGCGGCTGGTGGCAGCGGCGGCGTGAAAGGTCAGATGAAGCCAACGAGCCGGGCTCGTTGTCCTCAGTCGTTGTCCTCAGTCGTTAGGCGACGTTACAATTTCGTCTCTAAATTCTGCCGGTGACATGAATTGCGTGATCGGATGGTGGGGTCTGGGCCTGCGCAACAAGCTTAGTTTAGCGGGGGTATTGATCTCGGGAATCCATTCCATCAAAACATTCGGACTATTTTTTTAATGTGCTCTGAATTGAGTAACAAGGTAACCAACCCGCAGCCATTGACCTGACATGACCTGACCTGACCTGACCTGACCTGACCTGACCTGGCTTAACCTGACCTGACCTGATCTGGCTTAATCTGACCTGACCTGACCTGATCCAACACTGACCTGACCTGACCTGACCCAACACTGACCTGTGATCCGGGGTCAGTGGGTAGCCGTCCTGACCTGACTTGACCTGACCTAACCTGACCCACCACTGACCTGTGATCCGGGGTCAGTGGGTAGCCGTCCTGACCTGAC
>VOPJ01008581.1:0-98207 GCA_014673585.1 Semibalanus balanoides | reverse complement strand
CAACAGACTCCGGGAACGGTCCGCCCCATGCCAGCCCGGTAGAAATACTGCAAGTCATGCTGCACCAGCGCGGCGGTCTGACGCCAGCACAACAGCGGCCTAACGGCAAGTCGCGGGAAAGTCGAGGGAAACCACCCTCGCCCTGGTGGTTAGGGGACCACGCCACCCTCGCCCTGGTGGTTAGGGGACCACGATTGTTTTTTCGTCTCCCGAAAATAGCGGGAAAATGGCGTCGTGCAGCGTCGCCGCATTGAGCACAGTTATTCGTGCATCAATCACCCACATTTTGTGAAAGTGCTGACCTCAGGTCATTTCAGGTCAGGTCAAGTCAAGTGACCTTACTTCCAAAAAATGTTGTCCAGTACCTTAAATCTCCAAAACCTCGAACCACACCGGTATCCAAGTTACCTACCAGTTAAACCTTCAGTAAACGCTTATTGATGACACAAATTAAAAACACTTAGAAACTTTGTTTTTGCCCCGACCCTGCGGCGACCACTTTGCGGCAACCACTTTGCGGCGACCATCCCTGCGGCGACCACTTTGATATGGCATTTCGTTGGCGACCACTTTTCATTTTTTCGACCCCTGCATATGCAATATGATCAACCTGGATCACCAAATGACATTGACCTGAGGTAAAGTTTTGAAGGTAATCTAACCAGGTCATTATTAATATGTTTTAAAACGTCTTGACGAGGCAAACACGATCCCGTGTTTAAATCTATATGGTCAACAAATACACAATTATTTATGGGGCAAAATTGGGGAAATGCCCTCGTGACCTTAGGTGACCTCTGTACCTTAATTAAACTATTGACCTGATATACAATCTGAGGACACCTATCGGAATGGAATATTTCATGAACTTTCGATTACTTTTCCGTTTGTTCCTAGCTGTCATAGGTCCCAAGATATTTAGGGGTTTCTAGAGAAAAGTCCTGTACTTGGAAAATTTGACGTTTGATGACCTCCGTAGTCTGTTGACACAAATATTGACCTGAACCAAATAGTACCCGAGGTCAGGGGCGGATCCAGCCCCTCGGTTGGGGGGGGCCAACTTTTTCCGGCATAAAGGTACTCCCATTTTTTTTTCACGGATTTGGGCTTTTCACCTTATTTGGCATTATAATTAAAAAATACGATTTTTTACGAAAAATACATTTTTTCTGATTTTTTTCGTTTTTTTATATTTTTTTCGGAAAAAAACAACTTTTTTCGGGGAAAAAAAAACAGGAAAAAAATATTGTTTTTTTTTCGTTTTTTGGGGGTAAAAAATCAGGGGAAATCACTTTAAAACACGCAGAACATCATAACACCATTTCCGTAGCATATACATACGTAGGTAATCAATAATAACGTTTATCTCATACCAACTCGCAAGGGCGTCACCAATAATTTTTGAGGGGGTCGGATGAAATGACGAAAAAACGTTTATCCGTTTTGTCTGCGTGCATGCCTTTGTAACATTTTTATTGTGGATTTCCATGTTAAAATACGCATTTGGTTTGAAGTTAGGTACTTTAGGTGTTTTAGGGGCCGATGTCCACGTCATATCGTTCGCGTCGCCTTTTTCGGAAACTCGCAAGCCATGATTAACTTGTACTAGCTGAAATTAACCCTCGCCTCAGGGGGCCTGGTACAGGCCTCCCTGATGTTTTTTTTCTCTGAAATCATTTGTACTCATGCGGAATTTCACTTAGCTGAGTGACAAATTGATTCGTATTGTGCGCAAAATAAATTTCACTGAAAATTGGTTCAGTCATTTGGAGAAAGACGTTTGGAGTGCACGATTATAGTTGGTGGAAAGACGGTAACTATATTGTAAAAATCGTAGAAAATAGAGATTTTGCAGCAGATTGCTAACAGAAGCGACAAAGATCGAAAATGCCATTTTTATTAGTATAGGCAACTTCGGATGCCGAAATTTTGGCGTTTCTAACCCCTAAAAACTGAAAAATGGGGGAATCACTAAAAAAAAAATAACAAAGATTTGTTGAAAAAACAAAATAAGTGAGAGAACTAAATCATGGAAAACCCAAAAAATTTCACAGGCAATGACTTGCAATAACTATTTGTGCATGAAGTGATGGCTCCCTAAGTGTACGAAACTTTCATGACGTCATTTTTTTAATCACTTTTTGGACTTATTTGACCAGATACCAACAAATAATTACATTTCTGTATTCTGAGACAAACTGCGTTTTAACCAAACCGGGCCAAGCGTTTTTATTACAATTTATTAATTTCTCATTTGAGTTTTGCTTGGACGGAGAAAAACGTTATTCTTGACGTGATCGATCTAAGGTCATTCACTTGACCTGGAGTTCACAATGAATGAAACCTAAAAAATGCTTACGTTAGATTCCTCACATACAGGCAACATGCTGGTTCTTTACCGCGGTTGCTCTATGATGCTTTGGTTTGAAGTTACAGGGAATCCTGTTCAGCCCCCCCCCCCGTTACGGCGAAGGTGGAACGGTAATGTGAGGTTTAATATGGATGAAGTGGCCCTGGGGCAGGGATATTACCGTCACAGAAAGAGCCCTGCCTGCTTGCCATACACTTAATGAAATAATTTTCCATTTTCCTTATTTGTTAAGCAATTGCGAAACTTGTGTAGATGCCGCGAAGCGGCGCGAATTTTCATAGTTATGTTATTGTAAATAGCTTGGATTGGACTGCTTCAAAGCTATTTTTTAACCGATAAATTGTTATCTTTCCTCGGGTACCAGACTCTCATGTTAAGTAACCAAAATAGTACCAAACAGTCCTATTTGAATATGTGGTATTCAACTGATATTCCTTTGGGGGGGGGGGCAAAAAGATATGTTGGCCCCACCTATTTCGCTTTCGGGGGGGGGGCATGGCCGGTATTGGCCCCCTTGATCCGCCCTGCCGAGGTAACTTCGAAATGTACTTTTATCGATGTAAGCTTTTTAAGCTTTTTTTCTGCGTCTTTCTAAGCCATTTTAGTTTTTAGTTGACCCCCCCCCCCACTTAGGGGCCGAAGTTGTCACAATGTCCAACCCGGGCGCGGTTAAGGTCGGACGAGTCGCCAGGTCCGGACCGGGGCGCAGGTTAAGGTCGGACGGTCCGGCAGGTCCGGACCGGGGCGCAGGTTAAGGTTGGATGTTCCGACAGTCGCTACCGCACGTGGCAGGAGATATCCAGCATAATAGAAGCTATAAATGCACTATTTCCGCGGATGTGTCCAGTATTTCAGCAGACGTCTGCCTGGACATGCTTACAGATCGTGTAGATATGCAAAATTGCTAGAGTGATAAGGTTATGCGTGCTTTCTGTTGTCTCGCGTAACACATAGGACTAAAGATCGTTAGACATGCTAAATTCATCGCTATTGTGGTTGGGAGGAACATACGTAGATGCTATAAAATTATAAATATATCGGTTTCCGTACATCTACCGTTTACATATCGCTTGGATCTCCGTGAGGAGGTATATTTTTCAACGTATTTAATAATTTTGCATGTTATGTTTAGACTGCAGAGCAACGGTGCACATGTTGCTTTACTATGGGATGACGGCATAATGCTAAATTTAGATTATCTTACAATTAAAATACACGCATTCGTTCAGAATAACCCTATTGTCTGTATACTAGCAACAATGACACAGGGGCTCAGAAGAGAAGACAATTTCCTTTTTTACACTTTGAAAGAAAAACAAACAGCTCCATTGCAGTATTGTGGACATTACCTATTCAATTAGCAGCCTATTCGATACATTCGATATTATCGCATGTATATGAAGTGACAAACCTAACTTGAGACATCCGTCACATTGCATACATTCATCAAAATGGTATTGTTTACAGCCGACTAGAAATATTATATACATTCAATCAGGGCTGCGGAGTCGATCAGTTTTCAGGTGACTCCAACTCCGACTCCGACTCCGACCCTCCGGAGTCGACTCCGACTCCGATTCCGAGATCGCCTCCGACATTGAGTTAGCTAAAGCTATTATCAATAGGCACAAAATTAACTACTAACCACGCATAGCAAAAGTTATCCCGTTTCAAGATTGTAACTCATTTATCCGCATTGATACGGCCTGAGGGGGGGGGATGAAAACGCCCCTGACGAAATTTCACAATCACTGAAAAAACACCGCTATCTTACATCAATTTGATGTATTCTGTGCACAAATGAGGCAATTTTGTTGAGGAAAAAGTGGAGATATAACGAATTTAGTGACGCCGCTACACACAAGTTCGATGAAAAATCAGCTTAAATGTAACATATCGTAGGCAAGGAACATATTATGAGCAAATGGCAAGAGCTACATAATTTATATATCTGATTCATGCATTCTTTCATACGTTTTTTATCCCCAAAAAATACCAATGATACAAAATCATTTTTCAAAGGTATCCAACAACGGAACACATATTAAGGAAACACATATGGGCGGTTTCCAGACCCAATTTCAAAACAATGTCACCATTTTTTACTTTTCACTCGTATATGTTTTGCACTCTGCCGTGTGATGGGATTCGCCCTACACACACAGAACGAGCCCGTCCTATTGCCACACGAATCACAGGCGGTGTCATTAGTTCCTGACTCGGTTGTTTGTTTAACGGCATGTGATGAGTCGGAGGGGTGGGGCAGGGCGGTGAGGCTGCGCTGTTAGTTGGCCCGGCTCTGGTCGGTCGCGTGGCACTCTCCTGGCGCCGCACAGTGGGCGGATTGGCCCTTCTAGCGCGACACGGCTCGAAAGCTGACTTTGACAGCATGTAAGACAATGAAAATGGGTAAGTAGGGCCTTTTTGGTGCGCTGAATTGAAATATGTTATCTCAAGCGAGATAAGAAAAGAAAATAGAGATCCAATAATCAAAATGCAATGGTCACAACTCAAATCAAGCGTAAGCGTGTGACAGGAGACCAAACAACCCAATCACCACCGAGTTGCCTGTCCCGATCTTATGCAAGAGTATATATTTTCACTGCTGTGACTAATCAAGTTACAGTGACGTGATCAATTTACATATTTGCCACCTCTCAGAGCAACAAAACTCACATTATTTTGCGTCTATTTCCGCAATATGCATTTAAAGGGACACTGCCACCTTCCCAAAAGTTCTCAAATGTACTCTGCTTGTGGTGCTTAATATGAAGTAATTGCTGCCGACCGAACACGATTATGACATTTGTTTCTCACAAACATTGCTCAATTTCATGAAAAATGGGTTTTAATATTTGGGGCTGATGACGTCATATCCCAGCAAACAAATTAACTTGCACTGATTGGCATAATGGATTAAACCATTGTGCCACGATCACTGATCAGTGCCCAAGTTATTTGTTAGGCTGGGATGAAGAAATTTTTTGAAGAAAATAAAACCTTCACGCATGCATATAAGTAGATAGTGCATGGCTAATGTTATGGCCAAAGGTGAAACAAGTCGACTGTAATCACATTAGTAAAAGAGAGCACGGACATCGGCCTAGAGGTCCCGTTCAAATACATTGGCACTGGGATGTTACAGATGTCAAAAACCAATCTTGAATTCTCTGGATTCGACCTCAGTGGTTGTTTTAACTTATACCATACATAATTGCAATGCCAAGCACGCAAAATGGCTAGCTCAACTCAAATATAACGTTAAGGTGGCAGTGTCCCTGCATTTAAGCCATATTCCCTGCGGGCAGATTCAGCCCCCCCCCCAGCCATTTTTTGCTTGCCGATTCTAAACCGTTAGACCTAGCGTATTGAAATTGTGTGACTGTTCCTAAAATAGAATTACGCGTATTGATTTTGTAATCGACCGAGCAGAGACGGTGCCAGCCTCATGTTTTTGGGAGGGTGTTATGAATGCGGTTGTGCGGCGCATACTTCCTTCGTAGTTTGAGGTGCAATAAATGCGTCAGAAACTATGTCACTGGAATATACATAAGACATACTTGGAATGTATATATTTTTGGGCAAAGGCGCGCCCAGGTACCTAGAATGGGAGGCGATACCCTCCGACAAATTAGGTTAAACTTTAAATTAGTAAGATAATAAAAAGCGTTACGCACATGGTGCCCCCCTTCCCCACGATGTTAACGTGGATAAAACTAGGCGCAATATGTTACATTTAACAAATTATAGCAAATCATGCACACATGTGAGCTTTATATTGTTCCAAACAATCATGAACAGCACATATTTGTTATCAGAAAATCCCCATTTTACATCCTTGAGAACGACTATGATTTGTTGGGGTATCTGTCCTTTTGATATATTGAAGACCAGTACAGTTAAAGCTCAAAAATACTTTGTGCATGACAACTGTTCGAACCACATGGCTGCAATAACATCTAAATAACCGTTTTTCGTTTTTTGTGCCCCCCTAGCTCCCATTTTTTAACAAAAAATACACTTCGGAATTCAAGAAGAAATATATTGTCATGACAAATTAAATGGTGTTCATTCCATCGAAATCGGCTGAGCGGTTCTCGAGATATCTGCGGGCGGCATAATCCGCCCCACCCACACAGGTTAACGTAACTCTGGCTGCCCGCATGGAATAAGGTTAAATGTGTTATAAACGGTAACGGCGTCTTTTTCTTGTGAGCATAGCTAACTCAATACAAAAGCGGCCCAAACTCAATACTAAGCGAGACATTGCGCTCACTGCCTATTAGTTGCTTGCTGCTGCAGGACTGAACGCGCAATGAGAACTTATGATAGGTTGCGAGAGGACGGGGAAAGTCCTCCCCATCCCTCTCACTGGTGGGGGAGGGGGAGGAGCTTGAAATAGGGAGTTTGAGAATATCTATGCATGAGAAAGAGAAAACAAGGAATGGGATTGGGAAAGTCTCACAAAAATTGGATAAACGATTCTGGCTTATCACATGGTGAGCGTGATATGCACTCAGGTAGTAGGCAAAATGCGAATACTTATCGACTTACCACGCAAAAAGGAGCAAAAAAGAGCAAAAAAATAACAATGGAACATGGAGAGCACAGTCTGATTGACATGTGGTATGATTTTTGTCGAGGTACTCGGGGCACATTTTTTGAATATTTCTTTAAACATTTTTTTTCGATAGTTTTGTATCGACCATTTGTCTATAATACTTTGTTGTACATTTGTAGCATAAATCATTATGTGAATGCCATTTATTTTGGGTTCATTGTGTTCCCGAGATGTCAGGGTTATCTTTTGGTGTGTATATGTGCACATTTCCTTCTTAAGGTTGTCCCGTTCTCTCGCTCTAAAAACACGCTGCCGAAACGTGCGGATGGTGAATCCGGCCGACGCGACCAGAAAGTATAAGTTTAAGTTATATTTTCGCCATGAAATACCACCTGCATTGAAAAACAAAGCCCAGAACAATGTGGTCTGAAGGATTGCGAACACAGTTGTAAAGGTTTCATAGCATTTCACGATAATTTGTTTTTTGACCCCTGTCGTGCTAGGATGGTCAATCCGCCCACTGTGCGCCGGCTTGCCCGATCCGAGTCGAAACGAGCCGATGCCTGGGGGTCGGCCTGGCCAACGCCGGAATGAGAGCTGCCGCGTGCGGTTCAAGGTCCGGCTGCAGGTCGGTGTTGTCAAGGCACTTATGTTCTTGCAGAGGCGCCGCCGCCTACCAAAAAATGTGGGTGGGGACTGGGGGCACCCCCAGTGTGTGTGTGTGTCTGTGTGTCTGTCTGTGTGTCTATGTGTCGTGTGTCTGTGTGTCTGTGTGTCTGTGTGTCTGTGTGTATGTCTGTGTGTCTGTGTGTCTGTGTGTCTGTGTGTCTGTGTCTGTGTGTCTGTGTGTCTGTGTGTGTGTGTGTGTTTGTGTGTCTGTGTGTTCATGCCGTGAATGCCGAGGACAAAATGGACTAACACACCCATGACGTGCCGAGATCCTACCGACGACGAGTGGTCACTACCGAGGACAAAATTTACGTCCTCGGTATTCAAGTGCCCAAAATAGATTATTCAGCTAATCCTGATGATGAAAAACCTTTTATTAGCCTGACCCCGAAAAGAAACAGTGTAACCGTATTTTCCTTGTTTTCTGTGAAGTTGTTACATACGCGGTCGGCCGGAATCACCGAGCAGCAAACTTTACCGGCCCATAACTTAACGAGTAGTAGTCGGATACAATTTTCACAACGGCATCCAATGCAACGCTTTACTTGTAGTAGATAGACACATTAAAATTAACAATCGGCTGACAAACGAAGGAACTAAGCGACGACAAAGGGGGAGGGGAGTGCGCGTTAACCCTACGTAGGCCACCGGCCGGCAGACCTTTTCGGCGTCACGCCGCTGGAACTAAATTACGCGTTGTCCCCACTTTTTTAGCTGGAGCGTTCTACCTGGTTTACATATCCTTGGTTGTGACTGCATTGTTTGTTTCTCCACTAGAGGTGCACAATTCTGGTCCCAGTTTCTCAACTCCCAGCGCTGAGATCAGAACTGGTGGCGACCATGACTGAAGGCTGAAGCTGTGACTGGCCAGGCCAACGCCATGGGTTAGCATTACAGCGCCGTGACTAAAGGTGTAACTTGACAGCTTATTTTGCGGCCCTGTCTAGGCTGTGGCCAAATATTTGGGATTTTATGCACCTCTATTCTCCACCCCTCTGCCATAAGATACATTTGTTTGAAAGAATAGGAGTTTCCACCTCTGGCACTGGTGGATCCAGCCGTCGTTTTTTGGGGAGGGATTTTTTTTGGTCAAAAGGTACCCAATTTTTATCCTTGGATCTGGGCATGTCACTTTATTTTGGTATTAGAGCTTAAAAACATACTTTTTATGAAAAAAACGACAAAAACGCGATACTCCGTAACATATATGCTACGGAAAACACACATATACAAACACACATATGGTAAGTAGCAATAACGTTTATAGCAATACGGAAATCACACATATGGTAAGTAGCAATAACGTTTATCTCAAACCAACTCGCAGGGGCGTCGCCGATACATTTTAAGTGGGGGTCGGCTGAAATTACGAAAAAAGACGTCTTTACCGCATTTATATATATATTTCTATGTTACCGTAGGTCAGGGACGTAGCCAAAGGGGTGGGCCACGGGGGCCATGCCCCCCCCCCCCTGAGCGAAATAAATTAACACTAGATAGAACGATATTTCTTAAAACCCGACCCTACCCCCCTCCGGTCAGCAGCATATGGCTGATGAGGAGCAAAATTTGATTTTTTCCGACGTGCCCCCCCCCCCTGAACAAAATCCTGGCTACGTGCCTGTAGTAGGTATTTAAGTTATTCAGCGCCGCGAAACTTTTACGGGTTTGCCTGATACCTAAAACCCATAAATATAGGCGGTGGGGCCCGTATGACATGTATGGCATGGGCCATACCAACTTTTAGGAGCTGGAGTTAGCGAACTGTCATATCAACTTTAGAACCAGTGTCAACAATTTTGAATCAGCTATATCAACTTGGATTTTTTTTAGGTACAAGACCTGGCAACTCTAAAATCAGTTGCGCGCGGAGCAGCGCACAATTTTAGTTCTATGCCCTGGATATGCATTTCGTCAATGTGTCACATTGTGTATGTGCGGACCTAAAAATGCTATTTTGTGTTTAAATAGTGTGTAAGAACATGTGTAAAAGCGAACTGTTTTGCCCATTGTATAGGAGAGAAAGCAGCATAGAACATAAATGCGCTGAGAAACGGTACGTTCAGCGTGTTAAGCGTGCTGAGGAATACATAATTTATATTAGCATACTTGACCTTATCCTGTAAAATTATTCGAAAAATTAAATCAAGCAAAAAACTATTTCGGTATAGTTATATGGGCACTTCCTTTATCGACTGTTCGGTCGATAAAGGCCAAAGAGCAGTGCCCGAATATATTCCCGAAATAGTTTTGTATTTGATTTAATTTTTTCGAAATAATTTGAGATAAGGTCCAAGTATAGCTAATATCAAAAAATATCGATTTTTTAACCTGCCATACATATATTTTGTATTAAATTGGCGCGAGAGCGACGTGCAAATTGTAGTTTATCCCTGGGGACCAGTGACATTCTTAACTATATTATGTTAATGACCTGTTATTTGTTTCCATTCAATACTTGCATACATGAAACAGAGGCAAAGCCTTTATACATTATTACCAATTTCGCTTTTTCTTGTGAGACGTGATGTCGTTGGGGGGGGAACAGGCCATTGATGCCTTGGGGCCTTGGCCCTAAATCCCCTTACCCCTGATTACAGTGCTGGTAACACTGTAAATGGTTTGAAAGAAGCAAGAGGCAATACGACTTTTACGCGCATAAAAGGTCCTGGGCCCGTATTCAGGTCGACGGCGCAACTTAAGTTGTATCTAGAGGAGCTTGGGAGGAGATGGCTCGGGAGATGGTCCTGGCCTGGTCCCCACTATTAACTAGCTCTTCGGTCCAGCAAGTTGGGCACCACTGGAACAGCTTCCGGGTGCCGATGCTTGTGTCTTTGCGTTCGCGTCGCCTTTTTCGGAGCTCGGCCGACTAGCTAACATGTCCACCTAAACGTTTTTATGAAGGGAGTAGGCCCTAGGGCAAACAATAACTGCCAAGGAAAGCCTCTGCCAGACACTAAATAGATTTCATTTTCCCATTCTCCAAATTTGTATAAGCAATAACAAAACTCATGTAATGCGCCGCGAAACGGCGCTAAGTTTTCCAGTTTTTTACTGTAAATAGTTGGATTTCGACTGCTGCAAAGACAATTTTTACGATAAATTGTTGACGTTTTTTGGGGGGCTAAAATACATGTTGGCCCCCTCTTCGAGGCTATTGAGAGGGGCCATGGCCTGGATCCGCCAGTGACCTCTGGGCAGCCATTGGCGTCACCATTGATACTGTGTGTCATGAAAGGTTAAAAAGTGTGCACAAGTATTCAAGCAAGCGAGCAAATGTGCTAACAAGCGTGTTTATGTGGAAGTGGGTGCAACCATTTCCTCGATAGGTACACGTAAGGCGATATATAGATGCACGTTCCGGCATGATGTACTATGAAGACAGACCGCCACCTATGTTGGAGATGGCGCCACTGTGAAGACAGACCGCCACCTATGTTGGAGATGGCGCCCACTGTGAAGACAAACCGCTCACTATGTTTAGCATCATGAATCCAGAATCAGAATGTATTTCCGTGGACAAACCACAAGGCATTGAGGTTTTTCACCGTCACACTCAACAAATGTAAAATACACTAGGGTAAGCTTGCCCCAGCGCCAGTTTACCACACACGTCACACGCCATTGCCACGACGCCTAAACACCGTCGCATGCTGCTTAACGCGCAGTATGGTGCGCCTCTCAGTTGGACCTAAAGTTCGGGGTCTTGTCTAAAATTGGTACTTATACGTGTTAGTTTGGAAACACCACTGTTAGCAACAGACGGCGGCGGCCACACTCCGTCCGTATTCTCGGGCTAGACGCGTCTGTCTGGCGTCATGTGTGGTGCTGTCCTGCGTGCGATTAAGTACCAATGCTTGGTAGCTGCTCTGTCTATCTGTTTGTTATCTGCTGCATGTAATAAGCCATAAGCGGGTACATGGACGAAGACGCGTGCGTCACATGCCAGTTTCAGTTCGCAGAACTGTTCGGATATATGGCTCCATACTTTCGCCTGCGCTGACGACTCGTGCACCGGAATCAAAATAGTTTCTGCACTCTTATTGGAGTTGCGTCATTGCCGCCTACATGTTACTATTACAGTGGATATACAATATCTAAACGAGGATGTGACGAGACTTGACAATGGTAACACTAGGCGTTTGTTCGGTCATACATGTTTTCGCAGCATCAACCCAAACGAGATACCTGTACAATTTTGAGCTGACCTGGTCTACCATGTGGCTGGAAGTATAGTGACAGTCCCATGTGACGCCCAAAAATTTAAACTACTCTAGAATCTGGCACGACGTTCCCAAGAAATTCAGCGAAACCAGTCGGCAGACCTTCTCAGCATGCGCGGGTACCACCAGCACTATACAGTGCCTTGTTGTTTTTAAGCCGTGGTCAATTATCATGCATCGTGGAGCAAACCAGTCGTACTACCACCATCACATAGGGCCGCTCCATACGTGTTGATTAAGAGCGGCAGATCGCTCTTTTTCCCGGCTACAGGCAATGCGTGTCGTCCGAAATTGTATCCACCTCCAACTCCGTCTGGTAGTACTCGCTAAGCGTTCGTTCAGAACACCGTTGTACAGAACCACCAAACGAGAGACCCACCCTAGGTACACACATATCTGAGTCGGTTTCGCCTGGAACGCAATGAGCACCACCGTTCACCCTCGATCATCTGACCTGCTGGGGTGGCATCATTTTAAAATAGTCAGCGAACCACTCTGTGTCCACACCGTAACAACCCAGCTTGTCCAGCCAAAGTCCCTGATCGCACCACCATCGAAGCCACTTCGATAAATCCCAACAGCACCCAACACGGAATTTCACCGGAGTCCATCGCGCTCAGACGTGCTCTGTAATAACACTTAACGTCTCCTGCTGTGGCCTATTCCTGTACCCGTGCTGGCGCTGACAGAAGTTTGTTCGTTTCTAGATGCTGGACCAGCTGGGCTGAGACCCACACGCTCGATGATATCTTCATCACTCCAGGTATAGAATCGGAGATCGGACCGGTAGTTAGCAGGATCAGACGGTCCCCTTTCCTCCTGGGATCGGCCTTACAACGTGCATGCTTCCATGCTCTCGGTACTTGTCGGTCGTTGCTGGGTTGCCATGTCGAGGAGAACATGCCCGTGCTCCCAGAAGAATCTCCCTGGAACATGTCACACTATTCCTCGATGCGTGGCACTGGATGGTTTTCATCACGACAGGATAGGCACATGTTTCAATGATCGATGGGCTGGGTGTAATTTGCTGTTCGTCCACTCGTGGGTAGCCATACTGTCACCGGTGTCGCTGTCTCGCGGACGCTGGCACCCGGGACCGATGCTTAAATCGTAATAGTTATTTAGCGCATCGGCGGTAAGCGCTGGCACTGTGGCTCTCCTTCTTGCTGCCGGATGACAGGACCGCAGCCACATAGATGGCGCTAGTCGCCAGTGGCTTGCTTGTTGTTCTTCCAGGGGTTAGTCTGAGTGCTGCGTATGAGTGCTATCGCGTGGAACAGAGTCGAGCCCTGAAAAATGTTTATCATACGTATGCGCACTGCGCAGATTCCAATTCAAGGATCTCCGGATCAAGGGCCGAAATTCAGTGGCGGCGGAAGGTATTTTCGGATGGGGGCAAAGAAACCCAGGGCGCCCCCTCGAGAAAAGCAATCCCCCAAAAATGGCGTAAAATGATACCTCCTCGGATTTAGAGCACAATATTTTACCAGTAAAACGCCTTTTTGGGCGAAGACGAGCTAGCGCGCTCTAGTAAGGCTAAAACAGTTTTGAAATATGAGACGGTACGGGAGCACACGTGCGAATTGACTGTGTCCCATATACTCCCAATAATGAGAAACACATTCATTAGTTTTACCGTGGTTATACCCTAGTATGCATTGTTTTAGGAACGTTCAGCTGAATGGAGAATAAAAAGTAAATGCCGTTTCCCTGGGACAAACTACATACAAACAATAACATGCATTACAGTAAAATATTAACATTTTTATTTATGTGTCTGCATTTTTCGGTGACACATGTAGGGTTTCAAATTGATCGTGTTTCAATTCAAAAGTGAAATAACAACTGTTTTATTTTAAAAGTTAAATTATGTGAAATGAATAAATATGTACTATCATATGGTGACGAACAGTTATAGGATACATCACTATCTCTGGGTTGAATGTTATTTGTAAACAAGTCATAGGTCCAGAAATGAAGAAAGTGCTCCAGGAACCGTGACAACGTCCCTTATTGGTCAATGAAACCAATCGCATACTCTAAATACGTCGCCGTCCTTGGCCAAGCTAATCCGCGGAATGCATCACGTTTTTCTGAAACGTTTGTTGATTGATATTGGGTAAACGGTTTATAAAATTATAAATGTTTCATGTGTGCATTGTATAAGGGAACTTTGGGTAATATCGGCCAGTAGCTAATATCGGGCACGTTGTTTCCTTTTGAACTGGTTCTTCGATGCATTGCAATATATTTTATCTAAAAAAGGCGGTGCTGAATTTTTCCTCTTGGGATCCTATTGCCCCACGGTGATCTGCTCATCTGCAAGAAATTATTATTGAAATTCACTATTTTTCTTCCAATGCATGTCACTGATATACAAGCTAACCCTGCACAGCTGGAGTGCTTTTGCAAGTCATTTGATGTGTTTTTTTTTCAAAACTAATTTTAGGATTTCAATTGTGCCACGCTTATTGTGTAAAACATGACTGTCGCGTTAATTTTGCCGCACTTTGAAGGTTAATCATCATGAAACTTGGCATGTGGTTAGGGTCGACAACGAACTTTATTTTGTTCAATTTTGTTCCGAACAAGAAAGTCGTGCAGAACCTCTACCATAGAGAAGAACAAGCGTCAATCGTCATCACGTTAGGAAAAGATGGCCTTGGGCCCTTGGGGTTCCATGGCATAAACTCGTCGTTTTCTGGGTTATCGGCTGATGCCTATTGAAAACAAATTCGCATATGGTACACATATAATTATGCATTAATACTTTGCGCTTTAACTCCTGGGCCGTGTCCTGCCCAGCAGCACAGTCTAACTCCCGGGCGGTGTCCTGCCTTGCGGCACAGTCTAACTTCAAGACGGTGTCCTGCCCTGCGGCACAGTCTAACTCCTGGGCGGTTTCCCGCCCTGCGGTACAGTCTAACTCCCAGACGGTGTCCTTCCTGCCCTGCGGCACAGTCTAACTCCCGGTTGGTGTCCCGCCCTGCAGTACAGTCTAACTCCCGGGCGGTTTCCCACCCTGCGGTACAGTCTAACTCCCGGGCGGTTTCCCACCCTGCGGTACAGTCTAACTCCCGGGTGGTGTCCTGCCCTGCGGTACAGTCTAACTCCCCGGCCGCTCGGCCGAGCTGCTCCAGAGCGGCGCTCGGCCGTTGCGTGACAATAGGTGCATTCAAGGTCACATCAAATCCTTAGCCCTCTGAATTCGACCCTTTTCTGAACACTGCCATCAAAATCCTAGGTGGGGCATTCCATGACAAATCGACCAAAGCTTGACACCCCTTATTTTATTTAAGTTCTATTTTTTGCTTTTATAATAATTTCGGAGCCAGAAGCCACCTGTGATAATCTTAATTTTGAGAGATGAACGGTCACCGAGTTAACCCTATTACTGTCGGGGGCGAATCGCCCCCCTTGAGGTTTTTCGCGTACGGGTCATTCATAACTCAAACTTCCAGAATCTTGCCAAACTTGTTTGGTTTTCCTAATATTTTCTCATTGCTGCATCAATGTTACTTTTTCTCCAAATTAAATTAATTAGGAGGGGGGTCCAGGGACAGTTTTTAGCGGGAGCGTGTTCGGCCGTTTTGACACAAAATCTTTGCCATTGGTTAAGCACTCATGAGAGTTGTGTCGAAGAGAATGTTAGCAAAACAGACATCGGTAGTAATTAGATTGTCTTCAGATGGCTGTCTCAAAATTTTCTAAATTTGAATTTTGAAATCCCAATTTTTTGAAAAACTTTTTTTTTTTTACAAAATGATGCAAGTTTTTTTTTCAAGACGGATTAAAAAAAAAAACGGATTATATGTGAAGAAACCATGCAAATAATAAAGGTTGGAAAAGGTTTCAGAGGTGAATCTAAATATTTTGATGGACGCTGATGTCAGGTCAAATGCTAACCTTCCCAAAAACTATAAATATATGGTGAAAAAACGGAAAAACGAGGTTAATACATTTGCATCAATCCAATTACTTCAGTATCATGTTTCACCTAGGCTCCTTCTTGATGAAAAGGAATTAATTTTTTTTAGTCATGAATCTTTGAAAGGTCATTCAAGGTCCACTAAACATCTTTTTATCAATAACTACGTGGACAAGAACATCCATAGCAGACAAATGGTTTCAAAATGTTGTTCGCCAAATACGCGTCTTTTGATATTGCATTTTTACCGACTTTACGTCTCCATGTGACCCTTGACCTTGACCTTGACCCGTCGGTCAAATTTTTCATTTTGACAAAGTGATAGATTCGAACCGCAATGACAAGAGAAACACCCTGAGGTAACCAAATAAGTGCTGTATATACTTCATAAAAAATATTTCTAACCAATAAACAATTTGCTGAGAAAAACAGTTTTTTCTTTAACATTTGTTGACCTCTTACAGTAAACCCATTGACTGGAGGTCATTCTTGATGCCTTACGGGTAAAAGACAATTAAAAAACGCTTCTACAGTGATTTTTACGGATTCCTCCTAGCTGCATAGTTTCCGCATATAATGCAAGGTTTCCTGAAATACATGTTTTTGACAGAAAAAATTTTGTATGACTCCAATTTTTGACCTTTGGAAGATAATGACCCAAGCCACCAAAATTTGACAAAATAGAGTTCATTGTCGACCTTAGTCATACACCAAGTTTCATGTTTCTAGCTCGTATGGCAGCGGAGATCTGAAGGGGGGCCGAATAAGCCCCCCCCCGACAGATTCGTATACTTTTTCATCCCTCCAGGAATAGGGTTCATTTGAGTCTCACATCGGACAAATTTACCATGAGGTTCATTACCACCATGTCAAGTAAGGTCATCTTGATTGCTTGTAGTTTGTAAATTAACTGCACGAACTTAATATAATTTCAAATGATTGTGCTCGCAATGATGCGAGGAAACTTTTAGCAATTTCGGATTTGTCAATTTGTGTTTTTTTTTACCCCCTGTCTTTATAACTTAGTTATCCATGAAATACCTCGATCTGTGGCACAAGACAAAAAACATTTTTTGTCTTAAGCCAAATAATTTATTATAAATATTCTTTCAAAAGAAGAAAAATACATTTTGCATATAAAGAGTATGTACTTTTAAGCTTGGCAAAGGGGTACAGGGGCACAGGGGTTCAAGGACACAGGGGCACAAAAGACACGTGGGCACGTGGGATTGTGGGCTTGTGGGCACGTTGTCACGTGGCACGTGGGCAGATGAATATTGATGTAAACCTGAAAACACGGCACATATGGCACCATTCCTAAGACTCTGCTGTAAACATGTTTTTTATTTCTCAGTTATAGACCACGTGATAAATGAGGCGACGCGTACAAGTGTTGTTGCTGTTCTGGTGTGTCAGTCAACAGATGAGTCAACAGATGAACCTTTCAGAAGAGAGCATTGGGGACTTGGCACATACAATGGGCCTGTTCCCGTCGCGCTCCCGGGAGGAGTTTAGAACAAGTTTGAGCAGCCTAGAGCAGCCTTGTGGGAGCCGCCACGGGAACGACCGGAGGCAGGGGCGGCGCCACGGATTTTATCCAGCGGGGGCAAAATGATCTTGGTTGCCAGATATCACCAAAGTTAAGATAAAGCTTCAATCCCTGAAATCGTATCGGATTTCGGAGAGTGTTTACTGTTTACTGTGTGTAGGTATACGTAGTTTGTTTTTACCTCTTTGAACTTTTTGAAAAATACAAATACCCTCCCTTGTCGTACCCAAATATTTTGTTTTTCGTCACTGCAATTAGAACGCATTGTAAAACAAAACAATAGTTATCACAAAATATATTTATTCTAGTAGAACTACTTTATGTAGTAATCATCTACGGACTTCATCAATTATTGTTCGTTTGTTAATCTGCGCCCTGGTGGGCCTTTGAGACAACTTCGCCATGGCGGTGGGGGTCAAAATGACCCCTCTAACTCAAAAACAAAAAGGGATAGAAAGACGCGGAAAAAAGCGTTTGAAAGCTCTTATCATGTACGTTCGAAGTTTCACGGACCATTTTTATCTAAGGTCAATATTGAGGTCGCCAGAGGTCATCAAAGGTAAAATTTCACAGTTTTTGGACTTCACTTCGAACAACCCCCGTATATCTTGTGAACTATGATAGCTAGGAAAAAAACACAATCGGAAGCTTGTCAAAAATGTAATCGCAGTAGGTGTCCTAAAAATTGAGCTCAGATCAATAGTTTAGGCCCCAGAGGTCATCGAAGGTTAAAAATGCAGTTTTTAGTAGAATTTGTTTTCCTGAATAACTTTGTATCTAAAAATGATAGAGCACTTATTGTAACACCATCGTGTTTTTCTCTTCGTGGCACTTTTAAATTTGTACCTGGTGATATGTTAAGGTCAATTTGAAAATTTGACCTCAGGTCAAAGTCATTTGGTGACCCAGGTAGTTCATGTTGCATATGGGGCGACGCAGCCAGACAAGACGAACACAGTGGTGTCATCTGCTCGTCTCTATCTATGTTCTACCAAGAGTTATTATCAAATAATTGCTGATGACCTCAGATAACCTCAGATGACCTTGTAGAGATCACTGAGCAAAACTACACCTTGGTCATCCAGAATGAGCTAAAATAACATGATTCTGAAAGAATTAGCCTGAGCCAATGTATATTTTCTGAAAAGGAAGCATTTTATTATTTTCCCGTTCACTTATAATGAAGTCAGGAAATTGACCTGACCTTACATAGGTCAAAAATCTGAGATACACTGATTGTAAGTACTTATGGTCTCATAAAATCCTGCAAGTATCAAATCCTTCGGACAAAAACTGTGGCTTTGGCATAATCACAAACATTTTGGAAGGCAAGGTCACTTGACGTGACCTGGTGACCTGACCTGAGGTGACCTGAAGTCAATTGTTTGACAAAGACAAAGTGTGGGCAATGGATGTTCAAACAGCTATACAAAATTTGGCAGCGCTGCGCGCCGCTGTTCTTCCGTTTTTCCGGAAAAACCTCAGGGGGTCCAAATGACCCCCCACCAGGGCGATGGTTAACTGGGTTTTGTAGTGCTGCATTGGCTGGGTGACTTTGCACCCTTAGTCGTGATAATAACTGCACTGCATAGTTCATGCTAGCAGTTTTCTCGATGGACATCCTTCACCAGTAGCCAAATTCCAGCCAGATTCCAAAAAGATAGTTTTTCCCCCGCTGCTTCTTCACAGTGGGGGCAAGCTGCCCCCGCGGTGGCGCCGCCCATGACCGGAGGAGTTTATAGTAGGTATCAGCTGTTTGAGTCGAAGGTTGGGTATCTGTTGATAGTATTAAATGTATCAGTCGCGCCATAAATGTACTCCTCAAGCCTCCTTCGCCGGTTGTCCCACCTCGAGATCAGGAGCAGGTTTGGGGAGTTCAGAGGAGGTTTCGGTAGCAGTTGGATGAGTTCAGAGCAACTTAGAGCAGCCACGGGAACGACCGGAGGAGGTTAGAGGCGGTTAGAGGCAGTTGGAGGCGCGACGGGAACAGACCCATTTTATGTCTGATCAAATATATTGTTTTGTTTAATAATTAAGAGAACGAAACTGGACGGGAACAAAGGGAAAATTGGGACGAGCAACGGAGCAACGGACAGTCTTTCTCTCGATGGGCTAAAGAGGCCTCCAATCACGTCTTGGCAATTAGACAAAAAGCTGAACTGTACAAACTACAATCTTATCGTAATAACATAACAATACCGGCCCTGTCAGGAACCCAGCAATGAGCCTGTTCCCGTCGCACCTCTAACCTCCTCAAAGCTGCTCCCACTTGCTCCGGTCGTATTCTTAAATACAGAGCAGTTGCAGCAGCTTAGAGGAGGTTAGAGGCGGTTAGAGGCGCCACCGAAAAACAGACCCAGGATGACACCTCAAGCGTTGGTTACACATTTTCAACACATACGACTATGTTAACCCGCGCCGGGCCGGTGCTCGGCGCCACCTTCCTCGGGTCAGGGGGGGGGGCGCTTCGACGCCTTACCCCTCTAACTCGGCTCCTATGGGCAGGTGTGGTAAAAAGCGCCAACATACTGGATCAAGTTGGCGCCAATATATTACCTCCAGGAACTTGCTCAGGGGCCAAAAATGGCATAATTTAACTTTTTGTTTTGCTCTGTGGCCATCAATTATGTAGAGTATTGCATAACAACAAATTATTTTCCAATTGGTTGCCAATATGATATATTTCAGACGGAGTGAGTGAGACCGCGAAGCGGTCGAAACGAACGTAGTCTTACAGAAAGGCCAAAATCCGACTTCATCTTGCTTGCTTGCTTGCTTGATTGATTGAATGCGTGGGTTTCAGGGATAACTCTCGTTTTACTGCACTGATTATGCAAAAGTATACACTGATAATTTTATCGTAAAATAACACATGGTATAGGCCCTACCGGTTTGGGGGGGGAAAATATTTGAACAACAACAGAAACTGTCATATCCATAAATAAACACAAAATCAAATCCAGCAGATATGATAAGCACGTGCTTTGTACTTCGGATTCACCTCACGAGGTGAGAACAGAATAAAAAGTTAAATGCCCACAGAAAGGTGCAGGTAAGTTGGTTTTTTACTATGCAACAAACAACAGATGCTTTTGCCTATCAGTTGCCGGACACAAATGAAATAACTCGCTCCGTCTGCTTCATGCCATGCATGCTATACTAGTTATGCATACATAACATTGTAAAAATATTAATAGTGTCCCCGCTCAACGAATGTCCGCGTAAAGACGACTCGACAACACCTCCCGGTCAACACTGATGACACGGAGCGAATGCCCCCTGTAGACTCGACCCGGGATCCGCCAGTGCCGCCTGGGGGCCAGTGCCAGTGCCAGTGCCGGGGGACGAATTTGCCAATACCAGGCTAGGTTGGCGCCACTTGAAGCGCTTTTACCACCCCTGCCTATGGAATCTAGATATAAAACAAAAACACTGTTCGAGAGCCCGTCAAAAACAATTTGGAAACTATTTCGATGAAACATTTTCTCAGGTTAATATTAGGGTCACCAGAGGTCATCAAAGGCCAGATTTGCCAGAATTGAGACTAACCTCCAGTTACCCTCAATTATCTCGGAAGCCATGGCAATTATCTAGGAGCAAACGGAAAAAGCAATCGAAGGCTATTGAAATTTGCAATCGCCATCATGTCCACATATTTGAACTCAGGTCAATAGTTTAGGCTCCAGAGGTCATCAAAAGTAAAAAAGAATATTGTTGGCCAAAACTGTTTTAATGAATAACTGTTTACTTAATTGAGATGCGGAAGTAATTTTGACGCCATTGTGTTTATATCGTGAAGGCGCTTGAAATAATGTATATGATACCAGGTAAGTCAATCTAGAAATGTGACCTCAGGTCAAGGTCAAGTGGTGACCCAATAAGGTCATGTTGCACATTGGGAAAGTGTCTGACAAACAACACATTTGGTGACGTTGTCACTTTTTTATCTGATTTTATAGAGAGATATTGACACAAAGTTGTTGGTGACCCTCGATGACCTCGCTTGGAACCCTTTAACGGATCCAGAACAAAGACTGCACCTTGTCTTTAAGAATGGCCTAAGATAACATGATACATGAAGGAATACGCACCTAAGTCGGACGTCATTTAATATAATCAGCTGACGGCGGTGGCATACTCAGCTGACTGCGTAGTGTTAAAGGACACTGTTCCAACGTCAATGTAAGAATTTGATATGTAAAAGAACAGCCGAATTTGATAAGCAGCCAATTAAGTCCGTTTGAAAATTTGCGCCCAGTCGCCAATATCGCCGTTCAAAAGTTCAGTTTTCCTTCACCAATGAGGTTGACGAGTTTCGCCCCAACCACTACGTACAAAAATACATTTAATTGCAGCCTTCGTGCAACTTGGAAATTAGTTGAAATTTTTTGCTTAAGCATTCTACCAAATTTTTGTAAATGTCAGAAAAACATTTCATGTTCTTATTATGCCTGATTTGAAAAAGATTTGTTACGGTGAAGGAAAACAAAAGTTTTTCCGACTTGGCACAGAAAAAGTTTTTTTTAACTTTTACGAAGGGATTTTGAATTTTCCAAAATTGGATGAAGTTTTTTTCCCCGACTCGAGGTTTTTCTTATGATTGGTACTTCCAATTCGGAGATACCAAATGGAAAAGAGTCCTGTCCACAGTTTCCATGTGCAACGACTCAAAATGCGGCAGATGCGGTAGAATCTTAAAGGAAATACGTGTCACAGCTAAATTCTGACAGTTTTGGACCAGCCAGACGATAACACTCTACACTGACTGGCTGTCACTGGTGGACACTGTGTTGGTGTATGGCCTCCGGGCAGGCAGCGTGACCTCACAGGTCAGAGGTCAGGCTGGCTGTCACTGGTGGACACTGTGTTGGTGTATGGCCTCGGGGCAGGCAGTGTGACCTCACATGTCAGAGGTCAGGCTGGCTGTCACTGGTGGACACTGTGTTGGTGTATGGCCTCGGGGCAGGCAGCGTGAACCTCACAGGTCAGAGGTCAGACCAGCCGGCACCGGGCAGACCGACCTGAAGCCAGCTGTGGCAGCGCTCTGGGGCTGCCGAGGATAACACCTGCCGGCATATTAACTGCATTGAGCGGGATGGTGCGATGTTGTTTTGACGTTCCCTGTGAGTCACATTGCGGTGATTAATATGTTAATAGTGATCATGACATCTTGTTTTGCTCCGAAAATAATGGATACTCTTATCGATGACAAAACCTAAGGTATAAAATGCGCCGAACGTAAGCCATTTCCACTTCAGTAGCCAGCAGCCTACTGACATGCATCGTTTTCAGCTGCTCTGCGTTCTTCTGGCTTGTCACCAGGCACTTGCCTTGGAGTTGAAACTGACAGAACTGGGGTCAAAGCGCGCTGCAAGTGCAGAAGCTCCCGTCAGCACTGGTAAGTTTTGAGTTGGCGAAGGGAAACCATTTCAAATGACACTCAAGAAGTTTATTACAAAAACACACAAATCATCACACACTATCATTATCGCACCGGCCTATGGGCCATCACCATCCACGTGCTGCTCGAAGAACAGCACGTTGGCACCGCTGCTTACGACAGTCCGCTGCGACACCGGGCGTACTCTGCTGTCGTTGTACTCGTGCCATTGTCCCGAGTAGGGGTGCTGCGCATAGGCGGTGTAGTGGCCCGAAGTCAGGGAGCCAGAGTGGTTCGCCACCCCGTACAGGTTGTACCTGCAGGACGGGAGTTTCTGCACCTGTAGCGCGCTTTGTCTGGAGTTCTGTGAGTTTCAACTCTCAGTCTATCAGGAAGTTATGTTTGATTTATTTTTTAGATAGTTAACCAATCTACCGGAGACAGCAATACCTACCCTCAAATATTAAGTTGTTTTAACTCAACATCCAGTGGCGAAAGCGTCTACGCTGGGTGCGGGAGGGTTTACGTACAAGGCCTGAATTGTCGCATTGTGTTTGTCTCCTGCCGGCTTCTATACAGGACATTGTAGTATCGGGTCAGCTGATACTAAGTGGTCCTATTTCAGGCGAGGACATACAGCAGGCACTTGGTGATCCGTCTTCTGATGCCGAGTCCCGAGATCGTCCGTCCTTGAAGCAGCTGGAGAGAAATGACCATTATCTCGGTTGCGGTACCAGTTTTATTTCAGCAAACGACAACTACTATATAAAATCTAAAAATTTCCCACGACACTATCCGAATGACTACAACTGCACCTACTCTCTGCGACCTGCCTATCCCCAAACAGCCCTCCTCTGGGGCTGCTTCAGCTTTAACCTACAAGACAGCTCCAATTGCAAAGCCGACGTCTTCGAGGTGGCCGGCCTGGGCCGCTTCTGCGGGTCTAACAACCCAGGTACCACCTTATCCCCCGAAGCGATCATACACTTCAGGACAGACCACCAGGACACCGCCCGCGGCTTCAGCTGCTCAATAGAGTCACTGGCCCCGGGTGCCGGCTGCGGCGGCCTGCCTTGTGGTCCACGGTACCTGGCACGCGGTAAACACACCCTCCTCTCCAAAAACTTCCCGCTGGATTACGAAGAGAAACTGTACTGCAAATGGGAGCTCAAGGCCATCGTTCCCACCGACCGGCTACAGCTCAGGTGTAACAGCTTCGAGATGGAAAATCTCTACAATTGCCAGTGGGACTGGATGCGGGTGAAAGGAGTGCGCTACTGTGGCATCAGTCCACCCTCATTATCCGCTGTAGGCAGCCTCACTGTCGAGTTCAAAACACACAATTATGTTTATCCCGGTTTTAACTGCACTGTCACTGTAAGTAAGTAACGTCCAGGATTAAATGATTAAATGTCCAGGAAAAAAATCAAGACGGGCAATCCATTCGAATCGGTTATAATGTTTACCTTAATCCGCGCGGCGTAGGGGTCTCCAGCCGAACGCGCAGCGTAAGGGTAAATGTTGCTACACTCCTATCTTCTAAACCAATAACCGCACCGTCACGCACAAGACGGCGATCGAAAGCTCTTGATGAGACAAATATAATGAATACTAAAAAGTTGTTATTTTATGTTGGCAGTTTCCTTTTAAGCTATAGTTTATAACATTTTTGAAACATTCATCGTTTTTCCATCCAAAATGGCATGGCATGACGCCATTATTATTATTTTTTTATCTCCCGAAGTTTTGCATCATTGTCAATAAATTTGTTTGTGAAGACGTCAAACTAACGTAAAACTCAAACTAACTAACTAAGTCACAGGTGACGTCAAACATGAAATGACAATATTTACTTGTATTTCATGGTGCCACGGAAGTTTGCATTGGATAAGAAATAAATTGATCGCATATTGATACAAATTTATGATAAATCAAATCACAAAATTTGTCTGATGCTAAATGAAACGTACAGTGACCTACAGTCGTCACAGGCTATGAGGTCAAACTAGGGATTAGGCTAGGGGTTTTGCAGTTTATGTTTTATGGTGTTTTTATTTTGATTGCTATGGTTGTTGTATTAACAACCATAGCAATCAAAATTGTAATTAACATTCATTTTAACATCTGTTTTGGATAATAATTTATTATGGAGGCGGAAGTAAAAGTGTAAATAACAGTTGTAACACAAAACAATGTTTTCATAAGCTCAAAACTTGTCAATTCAATGATGTGTGTGATTGGTATTTGTTTTGGTTTCTATTTTACCAAGGTCGAAAAGTAGGCGTGTGTTTTATTTGTTCGTTCACTGCATGTTTGTTTGTTAATAGGACTTTTAATAGTTGGGAATCGGGTGGGAAGGCTCTACTTTTTCTGTGAGAAGGGGGAACGTGTTGCCTGAATGTACCGCTTGTCTTAAAATACATTCACCAGAAATGTCAACCGCGCTGTTTGTGCACCGTGCGTGCGCTTGGATACCAAAATGGCCTAGAGAACCACCGATCCCAAAAGCGATACCTAGAGGCTCTTGCTTGTAATTTTAATGGAGAGCCAGATATTAAAATACGCTGGATGTCAGTCCACCTAGGTGTTGTTGTGTATGTACAGTCTAGGGTAAATGTTCCGTCCACTGTTCAGCGCTAGAATCGGGTCAATAGGTGCTGCACCAGTGGAATCAAAGCAACTAATTACTATACCACTCCCCGATAGGTGTCGCAAGGTAGGAACACAACATCGAGTTTGGGAGCCACTGAACTGGTACCCCCGCGGCTGTGGCCATGAGGCCGGCGTGGCGCAGCTGTGACTTGACCTGACGTTTCCAAACCACAGGCCGGGGCTGAGGGGAGCGAGAAAGGGGAGATGAGTGGAGATTAGGTCGTTCACTGGGTAAACATACGGGGTTGCGAGAGCTTGGAGTCGTGCTTTGGGAGCTAACGTGGTTGATGAAAGGAAGGAATCGCAGGTATTCATAGGCAGAAGATGGGCTTGATTATCCCGTACATTGGCTGGGGAGAGACAAAAAATGCCCCTCCTATACGGACTTTCTGTAATGCTCAAAACGAATGCCGCTATCAACATAAAAGTTCGTGAACTTTCTCCACATTACGTCTTCCGTGCCAAACAAAAACGAAGCAAATTTGTCGAAAAATGTTGAAATATAGTAAATTTAGTGACGTAACTACACACAGGTTTGACGAAAAAATCTGCTAAATTTAACAGTCCGAACAAAGACTTTATTTGAGGCAAAATGCAATTAAACAAAAACAAAGATAGCCAATGACGAGGGCTAGAAAATGATTATCAAATGTTTTTCATGTTTTGTTTCTGGCCACTAAATATTTAAAACTCAATTTATATTAAAAATACCATCTAAATCAAAATTCTTATTTGTTTATTAAAAACCAAAAACGGAACACATGTTGAAGAACCACGCATGAAAAATAGCCAAACCACATTTCAAACAAATATCTTTATTTGTGGCTGATTTATGGCTCCCTAAGTAGGTATGAGTAACTCATGACGCTATATTTTGAAATCACGTTTTGCTTTAATTGGCCAGATAGAGACAAATGAATGTCAATGCTGTATCTTTTATACAAAAATGGTCTAAGAACATGCTGTTTTATTTATCATGATTAATGTCAAATTTAAACCTAATGCGACCTTGACCTAAAATTAACACTAATGTCACGTGAATGCAGTCAGGTGGTTAAACGATAACAACTATCGAATTTTAAATGTAAAATATATTGTAAGGCATGTGATGCAGGACTTGCATAGATGTTTTGCGCATAGCGACCTTTTTGGCACCTGACCTTCACCCTTTTAACCAATCTCACTGTGGCAAATGTGGGACGTATTTTATACTTTGATACCACTTTGGGTGATCATGGTCGCAATCGAAGGCTTTATATGGAAAGTATGGTCATCACTTAGATAGCCTCATTTTGACCTTTGACCTGAAACCATGAACTGACATATGACGATGAACAGGGGCGGGCGCCACCGGGAGGGGGGGGGGCAGCTGCCCCCTGGCGTCAGCCCAGGGGGCAAAATTCTTCTTGACCCCAGAATTTCACGGAGGCCTTAATCACCAAAGGTGGCCACTGGCACAACCTGTCAAAAAGAAAATAAAATTATGTGTCCTGGTCAAATTTTCCTACTGAGCAAAAGCCTGCTGAGGCCACTGTAGGCCCCCAGTACTAGACAGGGGGCCCCCATACTGAACAGGAGGCCCCAGTACTAGGACAGGAGGCCCCCAGTATGACGGGAGGCCCTCCCGTAACTAAACAGGAAAGGCCCAGGTACTAGAGCAGGAAGGCCCCAGTACTAGACAGGAGGCCCCCAGTACTAGACCAGGAAGGCCCCTATAACTGATACAGGAGCCCCCAGTACTAAGACAGAAGCCCCAGACTAGACGAAGCCCCAGTACATAGCAGAAGCCAAGTACTGACCAGGAGGCCCCATACTAAACAAGGAGGCCCCCCCATAACTAAAACCAGGAGGCCCCCGTACTAAACAGGAGGGCCCCCAGTGCAGTGCTCAAACAGGAGGCCCCCAGTGCAGTGCTAAACAGGAGGCCCCCAGTGCAGTGCTATACAGGAGGCCCCCAGTGCAGTCCTAAACAGGAAGGCCCCCAGTGCGAGTGCTAGATAGGAGGCCCCCAGTGGCAGTGCTAGACAGGAGGCCCCCTGAGTGCTAGACGGAGGCCCTCAGTGCAGTGCTTAAAGAGGAAGCCCCCAAGTGCAGTGCCGAAATTATGTGTCCCTGGTCAGACAGGAGGCCCCCATGCAGTGCTAGACAGGAGGCCCCCCAGTGCAGTGCTAAAGAGGAGGCCCCAGTAGAAATGCTAAGCAAGGATGCCCCAGTGCCAGTCTAAGCAGGAAGGCCCCCAGTGCAGTCTAAGCAGGAGGCCCATGCAGTGCTGACGGAGGCCCCGTGCTAGTGCTAAAACAGGAGGCCCCCAGTGCAGTGCTAGACAGGAGGCCCCAGTGCAGTGCTAAACCAGGAAGCCCCCAGTGCAGTGCTAAGACAGGCGGCCCCAGTGCAGTGCTAGCGTAGGCCCCCAGTGGCAGTGCTATACAGGGCCCCCAGTGCCAGTGCTTTAACAGGAAGGCACCCAGTGCAGTGCTAGACAGGAGGCCCCCAGTGCAGTGCTAGACAGGAAGGCCCCAGTGCAATGCTAAACAGGAGGCCCCAGTGCAGTGCTAGACAGGAGGCCCCCCAGTCAGTGCTAAACAGGGAGGCCCCAGTGGCAAGTGCTAAACAGGAGGCCCCAGCAGTGCTAGACAGGAAGGCCCCCAGTGCAGTGCTAAACAGGAGGCCCCCAGTGCTAGTGCTAGAGCAGGAGGCCCCAGTGCAGTGCTAGACAGGATGGCCCCCCAGTGCAGGCTAACAGGAGGCCCCAGTGGCGTGCTAAACGGAGGCCCCCAGTGCAGTGCTTAACCGGAGGCCCCCATGCAGGCGTAGACAGGAGGCCCCAGTGCAGTGTTCAGTTACAGGAGTGCCCCAGTGCATGCTAGACAGGGGGCCCCCAGTGCAGTGCTAAGCAGGAGGGCCCCCAGTGCAGTGCTAGACAAGAGGCCCCCAGTGCCGTGTCTAGACAGGAAGCCCCAGGGTGCAGTGCTAGACAGGAGGCCCCAGTGGCAGTGCTGACGGCAGTCCCCAGTGCCGTGCTAGAACAGGAGGGCCCCCAGTGCAGTGCTAAATAAGGAGCCCCCAGTGCAGTGCAGACAGGAGGCCCCCAGTGCAGTGCTAGACCAGGAGGCCCCCAGTGGCAGTCTAAACAGGAAGGCCCCCAGTGCAGTGCTAGAGAGGAGGCCCCCAGTGGCAGTGCTAAACAAGGAGGCCCCAGTTGCAGTGCTAAACAGGCAGGCCCCAGTGCAGTGCTAGACAGGGAGGCCCCCAGTGCAGTGCTTACAGGAGTCCCCCAGTGCAGTGCTAGACGGAGGCCCCCAGCATTAGAAGGAGGTCACCAAACTAAGCAGGAGTGCCCCCCAGTACTAAGACAGACAGGAGGCCCAGTAACTAGACAGGATACCCTCAATAATAACAGGAGGGCCCCATAACTAGAACAGAGCCCCCAGTTATTATACAGAGGCCCCATACTAAACACTTAAAGGATACCCCCGGTACTAGACAGGAGCCCCCAGACTAAGACAGGAGGCCCCCAGTACTAGACAGGAGGCCCCATACTAGCAAGGAACCCTGGTTACTAACAGGAGGTTCCCCAGTATAAGACAGGAGGCCGCAGTAACTAGAACAATAGGCCCCAAAACTAAACAGATGGCGGGGGGGGGGGCCCCACACTAAACAGTAGGCCCCATGTACTATACAGAAGGCCCCCCGCAAGTATTAGACAGGAGGCCCCCAGTACTAGACGAAGGCCCCATACTTACAGGAGGCCCCCTACTCCCCAGTACTAGACAGGGAGGCCCCCAGTATTAGACATGAGACCCCCAGTACAAATAGGAGGCTCCGCTCCCAGTACTAGACAGGATGCCCTCGGTACTAGACAGGAGGCTCCCGATACCAGACAAGAGGCCCTGATGCTAGGCAGGAGGCCCCTGGCACTAAAATTGGCCCCTAAAAACTACCCATAAAATAGTTAAGCGTCGATTTGGCCGACTTCCATTTTGGAGGTGGCCTTTTTATGTACCATTTATATATATTTTTAAGCAGGCGCGGATCCAGGATTTTAGTCAGAGGGGGTGGCGCAACACAAACAAGTTGCGCTCCCGGGGCGCGCCCTACGGGCGCACCAGTAAGCGAGACCCGCTCAGGGGGGGGGGGGGGATCCACGCCTGCTTAATTTATATATCTAACTAGCACCAAACATAAACAAGGGGTATAGCCCTATCGGCCATCTTCCCCTTGTATCGCCCTGGTCTGAATCTAGCTTACATGAGACCATTGTCCGACAACAAAATCAAAATTTTCGCGCCGCTTCGCGGCGCTATTGGAATACAAATCAAATTGTATACGAGTGAAAACTGAATAAAAAATCGCAACGTTTTTGAGGCGCATTTAATTGTGTTGTTATAAGTCAATACTTTATCTATATCTTATTGGGCAAGAAATCTAGCTTTAATCACTTCTTACAGCCACTTTTAAAGGCAAATACAGTTTAGAGGTCCGCAGTCCGCACAAACGCAAAGGACGGATTAATGGTAAATGCATGTCCCAGGTAATAATATTCAAGAATTTTTCGCGCCGCTCCGCGGCGTAATTCTTTTAAAAGTTTTAGGGCTTGGTACAAAAAAAAAATTCTGATGATAGCTGATCTTCCAACTGGTGTCGTTGTTTTAAAGATGAACATAGCAGACCTCAGTTTACTACTCCCAGCCTCTAAAAGGTTGAGTGGCGCGCTCATGCCATAAACCTGGCCACACTGTATTCTCCATCTTGTAACGTGCCCTTTTCAGCCGGCTTCCATTGAAACCTTTCAACCTTTGGGAATGGGAGCCCATTCCACGCTTGGGAATGGGGCCGTTTGGAGGCACCGGCCCGCTTCCTTGACGAACATTTTGTCCTACGTGCTTTGTATTGTCGTTATTGTATTGTCCCAGGTGTTCTCTGTATTACACATACAATCGGTCCTTGGGTGATAGTGCCTTGTGTTAGGTCATGTTAATAAGAATATAAAAGATAAAAATCATAAAAACAATATTAAGTGAAAATTTAACACTAAGGGGCATATTGTGAATTTCATGTTGCAACCATGGAACTAATAGCTAATTCCAGTAAGAAAACACATTTTTGACATACACAAACCGGTAGTCACACTCGCGCAGAAACATGTAGCGAGCAGAGAGGCGCGGGTTTGGAGGCATACACAAAAAGTGGGCCAGCTGATTTGTGGTGCTGCCGATTTCGGAGATACGAAGAGCAATAGGTAGATCTCGCCATGTGTTACCTTAAAGAAGCAATTAAACATCGGCATCGTTCTTTAGTAGCCCCAACTAATGGAGGCCCCTACAACCAGGGAGGCCCCTAGGGGGGAGCCTCCCTGGCAAAGAGGCCCCCTTTCGACCTTTCCCCTCAGGTAACAATCTGGTGGCGCGCCTCTTGCCATGAAAAAACACATATTAAGGCCTCCTTTTGTTAGATTCAGCTCGTTGAGACCTTTCTATCACACATGTCGCGTTTAAATCGACAATTTGTTCGAAGTTAGATAAGGGGGCGTCCCCCCTCCCCCATGGAAGGTGGCTGGGACATAGAGATCATGTATATATATCTCTATGTTTGGAGATCCTAGCCCAATGCCGGGTAATAGGCCGTTTCACGAGTGGCTTATCTTTGCGCGAAATGTTTTAAACAATTTTTAAAAAATGTTTTAAAATGTTCCAGTGTAGCCGTCCTTCACGATGGGCTAATTTGCGAGAAATGTTTTAACCCTCGCCGTATGGGACCGTAGGGCGAGGGTTAAAACATTTTTTTCGCCATCTAGTCCATCGTGAAAGTGGCTACTACTAAAACATTTTAAAACATTTTAAAATGTTTTAAAACATTTCGCGCAAAATAACCAATCGTGAAAACGGCTAATATGAGGAATGAGGTTTCCTGGTAACAAAAATGAAACATTCGAAGCTTGTCTTTCCCACCGTCACAGTTCGCTCGAGCTTACGGTGAGCTTACGACGGTAGCTGAGGATATTGATGGTCGAAAAATGCACACGAAGTCTAAAAATTGTCGCCGCTTTGCGGTGCAATGTGATTGCTATTATTATTATTTTCCTGGGGACGGAACTTTTACCCTAGACTGTACATTCACGTAAATATATTCTGTCCATTCCATTAAATCGACACCACCTCTGTCTCTGCCTGTCTGTCGTTGCTGCATGCAGTGGAATCCAATGCAATTTCTATAGCCATCGCCCCCGGTATCAGAAGCGAGGGCATACATAGTTTCATTATATTTCATTGCGTGCAGCACCGACAGACAGCACCGATGGACAATATTGACATTGATTTAAACGGGAGCGCTTGGGCACGGCTTTTTAAGAACAACTTTTAAAGCTACTTTCCGGCAGAACGAAAAAAACATATGCCTAAGAGAAATGGAGGGTGTATTCGAATAGTGCACTGAAAGGACTGTTACTAGCCGTTTTTACGAAGGATCTATTCGCCGGGCGCATCAACATCGGTTGGTGTCGATGAAGTGGACAGAACATCTGTTCGTGACTGTACGTGTCTTCGATCTGCAAAGCGATCTTTTCACGGCACACAGTGTGGTCAAGCGCCAGTTTAGACCGAATTCATTCGTAGTGCCTTTTGGTTTTGCTACAAATGATTCCTGATGACTTTTAGCGATATAGCTGCTACAAACTAAGCTTTCTGCCACAATTTGCTCGGTTCGTGCAAGACTCTTATGGTTACTTTCCGTGAACATCAATCAATGGTAATGAATGAGTACAATCATTCAATGAAAACTGTGTTGACGACCGTTAGCAAATGGTCACTGGTCAGGGGTGTTAAAATTGCTTCAAGTGGCACCAACCAAATCTGGCATTAGATAAAATCGGCCCCAGAGACCAATTTTAATGTTTTTGTGAGGTTTAATAAAATAACCTTTTTATCATAGCATTTTATTTTCTTCAATACAATAATTGCTATGAAACTTGATTATGCAATTTAATACATCTAACACAAAATTAAAACGACAACATACGCACCTGAGTTCACTTGGGAAAGAGAATGTGACGATTTTATCGATACTGGAAGTAAGAACAAATATATCTTAACCCTCGCCCGGGTAGCGCGAGAGTTAATATAAGATAATCACTGCGTGTCCGGGGGTAGGGGTGGAGTACGACCCCCTTTGGCGTTTCGCCCCTAATTGAGCTAGAGTTTCGATTAAAAACGAGCGTGCTGCTTGTGACGAGAGGAAGCAATTGACACCAACATTTAAGGTCCTGGGTCAATAGGTGACCTCTGAGGTCAGGTCAATGACCAAAATGTTACAAATCGTAAATGTGTAAAAATTGAATACTGATCGAGCCAAAAAGTTGTATGAGTATCTAAGTATACATAATATATGCCAATTTTGAAATCAACGTCATAAATAGACCTAATAACGGACAAGTTATAAAAAGTCATGTCAGGTCATCGGAGGTCAGTGACCTCGGTTGACCTTTGGAAGCGCGTGACTCCAGTGGAATGTAAAATAGATTGTATGTAATTGTATGTAAAATAGATTCCAGATTTGAAATCAGCGTCACAAACTGTCCTAGAAACGGCCAGAAGCAAATCAAAAAGTCATCTGATGTCATCGGAGGTCGGTGAACTCGGTTGACCTCAGAAAAGGTCAGTCGAGGTCACAATCTCAGAAGAAGCCACAACTGCCACCTGGAAACACCTTTGCATATGCTCCTGAACAACAAACACTCGGAAACTGCACATGTAACAATGATCGACGCTACGAAACGCCAGTTGCGCCTGACATGACCATGAGAAACAGGTCACAGGTCAGAGGTCATGAAAGTTGGAAGTTCGAAACTTTCAGAGTATGTGTCAAATTGTTCAAAAAAGTATGTAGGGTACTGCAATTTTCATTGCGATCGGTTGATAATTACGTGAGTTATTTGGGAAAAACCGAGGTGTGGCACCCCCTACCCGGGCGAGGGTTAATCTACCAATACACACCAAAAACTCTACATTGGCCCGCGAGGTGTCAATATTCCTTTAATGTCTGGTTTATACATATGACGTTACCTGAGGCAATTCAATTTGCGGGTCGAGTGCCTTATTTGCACATGCTATGCTAAAGCTAACGTTCTCGTGATGGCTCGTAAATCGGGAAAAATAAACAAGCAATTATCTTGCACATTAAGGCAATGAAACAAATAGCGGGTTGGATGGTTCATCAATCATGTGTACATCCTTCAGAAGCTCTGGATGTCTCTGCCCTCCTGATACACATGTTGTTTTTCTCATTTAAGACCTCTGTGCGCTTTATAGGTACAGGGACCCGCAGTTGCTATGGTGCACACTAAGGTCTGGCTTGTTTTCTCCTCTAGCGTATGTGTAACGGCGATTTAAGAAACGATCATACATGCATTCAAACCGCATTACTGGAGCTTCAAATTGATATTTTAACGCATTGACTCACCTGATCTAGTGGCTGTTTTTAAGCAAAAATCCGTTTATAGCGCGCTGCGGTGAAAGCAACGTTTTTTTTTGCTTAAAAGCAGCCCATGGAGAATGTGAGCCAATGCGTCAATATATAAATTTGAAGCTCTCGGTAATGTGGTTTGAATGCATCCTTTCATAATTTGCCGTCAAACATACGCTAGAGGAGGAAATAAGCCGGACCTTAGTGTGTACCATAGCAACTGAGGGCCCCTGTACCTATAAATACACGTGTCGCTATGACGATATAAAAACTTACATTCGTCAAAGTTGATTAAATAGTTTTAGGGAAACATTGAGTTTTTTGGGCGCACTCAGTGGTTTGATTAAAGCTCCGAATGCTCGGAAAGCACCGACGCTGATAGGCTGTTTCCAGACCGGTCTACATACCTTGGGTGGCATGCTGCCACTTCAGTAGAAGGTGCATCGTGTTAGGTAGTACACTCACATACATACAATTGTCACAGTCGGTCTATTATGTACTCCTTTTTTCAGTTTCTAACCTCATTAATGTCAGCTTCTGTGTACATGAAGGACTGATTTGTACGGGAACTGTGGTACCATACTAGGTGGGTACCATATATCTCCCTTGTATCAATCTTCATGACTCAAACAACAGAACGTGAAATTAGATGAGTTGTTAGAAACTAAAAAGGAGATACATAACAGACGGCTGTACATACATTCATACACATACATACGATAGTATATCTATCTTCGCTCGTCCTCAAGGAATGGAGAGTGTTTCCTACTTCGGCTGGACATCAAGTTAACACTTATAAATTGGCCATGTTGCCGGCGATTGTGAATTGATGTGGACCACAAAAGCTTACATAATGTTTTTAATCGAAATTGTCATGAATATGTTATACAGCAGGACCCTACTTGCATTCATGCGGCTCAGAACTGAATCCATTAAGCCAAACCACGTCTAGACAGATTAGACCTTTCACCATAAACGTTTAATATTTTAACACCTAGTGATTTTCTGACGATGAAAACATACGATAAGAGCCTAATCGATTAAGAAGCAACCGGAGCGGCAAAGGACCGGCGGTTTCCCGCGCGGAGGCCTGTCCGCACCCCTATCCCCCAGACATTATCACTCTCTGCGAGACACTATCACAGTCAATCGATCTGTATTTCGCATTAAGGTATTACGCCGAGCTCGGCCGAGAACATCGTTCGCCTGCTGCGACAACAGCCGATTAGCAGAGATGGCGCTGGCTGTCGCCGACTTTCTGTCGTCACTCTAATCTTGTTTGCAGACAATGCTCCACCAATAAGCCGATAGTGATCTGTGGGCAAAGGCTTGGTGCTCGCGGCACCCCTGGTCCTGCGATGGTCCCGCCCCTGGTCCAGCCCCGGTCTCTTCTCGCCGCCACTGGGACGCCGTGCTGAACAGGCGGTGACGGCCGGCTGTGGTGCCGACGGGCAGGGGCGCACCCAGGTAGCCGGATAGGGGTGTGCCATGGTACGATGGTGCTGACCATGCCTCTGCGAAATTTATGTCTCTCTCAGTATAAGGCACATCATAAATGTATTTCATGTCAGTTTGCGAATGAAACGCTGAGTCTGGTCCTGGCAACGCCTCTGTGCGGAGAGGCGGGATACATTTTTTGACGGGGAGGGAGAGAAGAGCTCGGCTAATTCATTCAGTCAGAAGTTTGCCTATCGAGCAGACCGCAAGTATAAGGAGTGCTCCGATCGAGAGAGAGAGAGGGAGAGAAGGGTAAGTGACGCCAGCACTGTTCAGTTACAGTTGTGTACCCACTCTATACGAATGTGCAATGTGCATGTCGTCCATTTCAGAAGTACACATGTATATGTAAACTGCGCTAGAATCGTAGAATGTCATGCAAAGCTAATGTTTTCATCATCCATATTTATTGATATTTTTATTCCGAAGTGAACTGAACTTGCCATTTTGCATAACAAGTTTACTGCATTTTATCAACTGGAGTATATGTATAATAATTAATGGTGATGTTTAATCATCAAGGCAATATTTATTAATACAAATAGTCATAAGCAGGAAATAAGAGGCTTAAGGAAAAATCACACCTCTAGTCTGGTGGCTAAACGATTTGGTTATGAGAGAATGGTTCATTATTTTGTTTAACATTTGTGTTATTTGTTTATCAAACAGCACTGGCAACTTTCCTGTTCAGCTCGTAAGGATGTAACACCATCGGCTATAATGTCGTCTCAATTCAGTTAGTCTTTAGCATGCTTAACCCCTCATTTCTAGGTACGAAAGTAAAATTTTAGGTGGCTTGTTCTGGGTATTGTCACACATTTTTTCTTCTAAATATATTGTTACAATGCAAAAGAAAGTGAGTTGTCAAACAAATTAACGATTTTGTTTAGACAAATATACGAGTTTTGTTACCTTATCTACGAGTTTTGTGGGGCACATTTATATATTTTTCGAGTGGAGTCAAGCAGAATTTAATTCGATTGCACCTGACAATGGTGGGCATAGGCAAAAACAGCATTACAATGTTGCACTCATTTTTGTGTCTGTTTTCAGATTTTTCGTCATGTCAAGCGACATTAAAAGAACCTCAAACGATGTGACTAAGGAACCCCACGAACTGCCGGACTATGTGCAAACAATGGAAATCACAGGTAAGTGATGCATACATAAATGCGGCGCATTATAGGAACATTTAGAACAGATGTATAGGCATGTAATGTGTGTACCTACAATGACAAAGCAGATAAGTACTCGTAAATAAAATACAGTATCAAAACGCTATCAAATGCACGACATTTTGTGACACACTGTAGTGCATGTACAGATTGCTAATCTTGCTTGATATGTGCTTAATTTGCCGTTATACATATATATATATATATATATATATATATATATATATATATATATAATATATTAGTACTAGTATTTGTAAATGTAGGAGCAGGCTTTCTTTGAGAATGTGTTCATAAATCATGACTAGAATATCGTGGCATTCAGCCCTTTATTAAGAGAGGGTCCTCGCATCTTCCGAATTAACATGCTTGTCATCGTAAGAGAAATTACTCAGCGATAGTGCCTATATTATATAACGTTTCGTTGGTGTTCTTACAACATCACAGACATAGGCACAGTTATACACAAAATAATATGCTAAAACGATTCGTAAGTCGCGTCGGTTCGAAATAACTTCATCTTACTATATCAATACGATCTAGCGTAAAAAATATACATTACAGTGGCTAATTAAGTCATTCCGGCGCCAACACAAATTAACATAACAACACGCAAGCAATATTACCAGAGTTTGCGCACCTCAAACAATGTTGGTAGCAAACTGAAGTTGCCCTCGTTTCGCTATTTACACCTTGTGCAAAGCTGGCCATCCACAGTAGCCAGAGGTACCCCGCATGTTCATCGTGACGGTAATCAGTGGATTTTAGCCCGTATATTAAACTGTTCAGAGTACTTTTAACTGGCTTTGTGGAGGCATGTGGCTAGTATGTGGTATTTGTACGATATTCATCTCTGGTTAATGCTCGTCATCGGACAGATGTCATAATGCTTTTCGGTGCACCATTCTGGCTGCGGTGCCGTCATTGCGTCTTGATAGAGTGTTGTGTGTAGGCCGATGTAACGAGGTTTTAGGCGGCTGCGCACAGTCCCGGTGGCGCATTTAAACTCGTACACCACGGTCGTGCGCGCCTTTGAGCTGGGAGTTGTCATGGACAATTAATTTTCATGGATAAGTCCTGTATACCTTTGACTCTTGTAATAAGACTCTGTTAACTTGATGTTATGGTCATCGTTTGAAGGGATACAGTTTCGCTGAACAATGTCACGGATAGCATTCTCATCTAACTTATAAGCAGTGGACATCCTGTTCTGATAGTATAGGCGTATGTCAGTGCTCCCTTCTTCTTTGACGTACAGCAGTGCAATGGAAAATGTTTTATGGAGCTGCTGTCGATCTGTATATCAAGGTCAGTGGGCTATAGTTGTTTATCATGTTGAGGAGGCTCCTGGATTCGCTCAGTTCCGTGTTTACTAAGGGGCCCATGTGCACATGTTTCAGTGCCCTGTGTATGTATGAACGTATCACTACTCCTCTTTTGTTCTTCCGCGTGCTCTCACTTAACTCCGGTTATAGCACAGTTGCCGTGTCCTGTAGGTTTCGGTAGTACTGAGGTAACATTATCCACCACTGGAGGCATCAACAGCTACATCAAGAAACGGGATTTTGTTGTTGACTGATAACTCTACTGTAAATTTTAGCACAGATGCCTCTTCAAGTTTAGATTTCAGACAGAGAAGCTGTTGTTCATTTTGGGTGTCTACGAATACATCGATTGGTAACGACAGTACGCTAAAGGCTCACGTTTCATTCCTATCAATAGCGAGTACTCAATGTTGCCATAAATAGGCCTCCGCAATATAGCACGTCGAGCGGTGGACCCCATGGCCACCCCCACCTCCGTGGCGGTACAAGTTACCTCTCGGGGCACGGAATGAGTGTCCTTAGTACAGCGTTGGAGTAGTGTCCTGAGCGCTGTTCTTGGATCCGTGGTGCTCGGAATTGAAGTCATGGCTCATACACACATATCCAGGAATTATGGTCAATAGTTTCATCTAGAAATAAACCCGTATCGTTAGTGAAAAGGGAAGGAAGCGTCAAGGAAGGCCTAAGGTACCATTCCTCTCCCGGACTTTTAAGCACTTCTAGGAATCATCTCTGAGACTTTTAGTGAATCGAGTCTTTGGGTATGTACGGCGAAATGAAGCGAGTTTAAACTGCTTAGCTTTTGGTATGCCGGAGTGGGGATCTGAGAGATGCATTCGTCTGTTCGGGGCGCCCTCTTTGTGAGTTTTAGGGTTTTCCGTAGAAATAGCCCGGGTTATAGTCGCTCCGCTTTACTTTAGGAATTTTACCCCTCCTTGCTCTGCGTTGAACTGACATCGCTCGACTGTTAATCCCTCTTTTCTTTTTCAATGCGGGCTCTGGCAGTTTTTTGTCAAATCTTATGACAATGAAAAACAATATATATACTAATATAGTTTATATATATAAAATGTATATATATATAGAATAGTATTATATAATATAATATTTATTTGTCCATTAAGCAACTGGTTTTGAGCCGTCTCGGCAGGCTGCACGGATGTCATCAAACAGCGCGGCTGTCGCGTCAGACTGTAAGGCTGTCACCTCGACTATCGGTCAAGTCGCATGACAATGCGTTGCTTGACAATCGCGTAGTATGTGGTTGTCGTATCGTGCCGAGTCCTGTCACAATATGTCACGCGGTTTTCGCTTCCTGGTCCTCCATCAGGCATCACCCTGGCTCCCTGTCGCTCTCTGTCGCTCTCTGTCGCTCTCTGTCGCTCTCTGTCGCTCTGTCGCTCTTTGTCGCTCTCTGTCGCTCTTTGTCGCTCTGAGGTTCTCTGTCGCTCTGTCGCTCTTTGTCGCTCTCTGTCGCTCTCTGTCGCGTTGCGCAGTACCGTGTCACTTGAAAATCACCAGATGAGGGCGTATCATAGGTCTGTTACGGGTTTCAATCAGTTCGATGCAGTTTCCAGCAATATTCTAGCTCTTAGTGCTCACCGCCACCGCCTATCGATTCTCTTCTACTTTCTTTTAAAAGTTGTCCTGTGTTCTAGATGCGGTTATTGCTTTATGTAAGCCTTCGCAGTAAATACCCGCAAGGGTGTACATAATTCAGAGTAACACGTGTCAGCAAAATTAGCTAAACAGTTTAACTGAGAATTAAGAGCATAGTTTAATGTGCTTGATTTGTAGAACACTAAGAAGTGCCTACTGCTTAAAAACTGAACGTATTCACGCGGTCCCTCATCCAAACAAAATGTTATTGACATAAAAATAGACCTTAGACGTAACAAATATCGTGAAGTTCATCCAGCAGTGGTGAGTGGAGATCGCTAACGTCATTCGTGCTTAGTAACTTGCAATCTTCAGTTCAAATTCGACCTTTATGCAGTTTTCCAACTAGATACTGTATTTCATTTTAGTAAATTCCCGCAAAAATAGAGCGGCACCATAAAACAAACATTTTCGAGCCATAATATATATATCTGATTTAAACAAACATGGTTTAAATGATACGATTGCATACAGTGGCATCGCCACAACAATTTTGAAGGGGAGGCAGCCAGGGATTGGGGGAGGGGTGCTGCTGCTGGGGTGTGGAGGCCAGCCCAATAGGGCCAATGTTAAAATCCTGCAAAGCTGAGGGGGCCTGGACTTTGGTCGGAGCAATCCTTGATGCCCCGGCCCCCTTCCCCTCAGTGGGCACGCCTCTATTGCATATCTTAAATAGATAATTCAATTTTAATAAACAATATTGGTTGCAGTTTTGGCTTAATAGATCACATAGAGGCATCATAAAAAGAAGTCGACTAGTACTGCTGGATCGACACCAACATCATTATTTTAGGACCGATTGTTAATGAGTGCTTCGGAGCTGATGGGAAAGAAAAAAACAATATCCCGCTTTATCACTATATAATACCTAATTTAGAAGACAACAGTGCTAGTGTAAGTGTTTGGTATTCACACACATCAAATAATCAGTTCATTTTGTTTCTCCAAACGAAAAAACAAACAGAAAAATCACAATGCTGTCATGGGCAGCATACAATTCCTTCTCTTGCGTGTTTGGCAGCACAAATTTCCCTTCCAAGCATAAACGTACCCCAGAGCCGGTTTTTCTTAGAAAACTCGGCCACGGAGCTGTCCACGAGCGAGCGCGCTTGAGATAACGTACGGGACCGTTTTCTCGGGACACCCAGCTCTGATGGTGTATGACAGCTCTGCCCTCCACTGAAAAGGATGCTCTCAAATTGCCGGCCCGCTCACGCGATCCAATCTCCCCACTCCTCACATAATACGACTAATAAAAACGCAACAATGCCCTTTAAGGAAGGTTAATCTGGCCTGAAAGAGTCTAATTTGCTTGATAAACACACCCCTGCGGTGTAGCGTATTGTGCACGAGCCGGCGCCGACAGCTGTTTGCTTTCAGCCGCTGATGTTTATTGATAAACTGGCGGCGAAGGCTGCGGTTTGGCGATTGTCACCGGCGCGGCGGAAACGCGTCAAACCGGCGCCGTGTGGGGAGTGTTCCCCACGCAGCGCAGCGGGGGTCCGCCCGCCGGCCGCCGTGTCCGAGGGGTGAGGGCGCAGAGTGGCCGCGGTCCAGGCCGCCGAGGCCCTATGGAGCGTCGATCAAGTGGCAAACGGACTGAGATGACGTGCTAGACTGGACCTCACGCGGCGCCAGTAACGGAAATGTCTCCAATGGAGATGCCTGGGATGCCGACGTGGGCTCATGCTATGTATCCATACTAATATAGTATTCTGTATAGTTAATGATGAGGAGCACAACAAGAAGGTGCGGCATATGAGCCGAAATGCATATTTTTACTTACTGATGTGTAGCTCATTCTCTAAGAAGTTATCGTGAAAGCTTCCTCGGTCGTGATATTGCACGAAATCGCTTGTTGTGGATGTAAAACGTCACGTTTTGGTTAAAAAATGTGCAGTTATCTGTTTAGCCGGCATGTCAGCTTCTAGACATGTATAATTTCGTTATTGGTCCCATGGACGCATCTTCTACGCTTCTGTGCTCGTTAAGTATACCATAGTTAAATGCTTGCCTGTGTGCTCGATTATGTCAATACAAGCAGGTGATCATCGATATTGTTCAAAGGGAAATATTGATGTTTCGATATTTTTTCTGCATTATCTTATGACAAATGTAAAATTGATGGCGTCTCAATTTATAATTTTTTTTTTATTATTTAAGTAAATTTTGTAATATATGCATGTATGTGGTGACGAACGGTATGATCCTTTTCTATATCTGGCGTGACATATCTGTCGCTTTTATTGTATTTGAAAGCACTGTGATAATGTCCCTAAATCCAATCGCCGACACTAAGTAGGTCGCCATTGGGTGCTTCAATGAACTCCCGATTTAATTGCCACTGTTTCGATTGTTTGTTGATTGTTGGGAAAACCGCGATAGAGATCGTTTTCTGAGTTTGGAAGTCCAGTCTTTTAGAGGGGGCCCACCATAGACAGGGCCCCGCAATATAGGGGCCCCCGGGTAGTGGCAGATCTAGGTTGCTAGTTTGGGAGAGGGTGCAAACATTTTACTCCGCAAAGGTAGTCACAAGGTTGTCAAAGGGTCAAATACCCCACATAAAGGCGACGGCAGCGGAAAGTTGTTGAGCGGGCTGGTGGCAGTGCAAATTTGTTGTGCGATGGGAGATAAATAAATATTGATTAGATATTTGGGAAGGGACCAAAACATGGATCAGGTCAAAGGTCAAAATCAACGTTATTGAGTGCATGGGTCATACTTTCAATCAAAATCCTTCCATTGCGTTCAAAATCATCCAATGTGCTCTCAAAAGTATGATAGACATGCTGCATGCGCTAAAGTGAGATTGTTGACAAAGGTGAAGATCAGGTCACAAAAGGTCACAATGTGCAAAATATTTACAGAAGTCATGCAACACATGCTTTATGGGATATTTTCCAGGTAGAATTCGATAGTGATAGTCACTTTATCAGGTCTGTTTCAATTTACGTGAAGTTATAGTGAGTGCCAAGTTCAGGTCAAGGTCAGGTCACTGAAGGTTGAAATTTGAAATTGATAAATATGAATAAAAGACATGTTTTCAGACAAATTTCATATCATAAATACAGTGCTAGAATTTATTTGTCTGTATCTGATCAATAAAAGCCAAAAACAAAATTAAAAATTGACATCGTGAGTTACTCATATGTATGATGCCAAAAGTCAGTCAAAAATGGCGATATAATTTTGAAAATTTGGTATGGTAGTAACTAGTTGCCCATGCAAGGTGCTCTAACTTATATTACGTTTTTATAAATATCTTTGAAAAAATTTGTGGCCATTGTTCCCAAACATAATTTTTGTAAAATGTTAGGGTCCAAAACCAACATTTTCACAAGTCCGAGACCGTCATGTTAAAGCTTTTCCTATTTGTTATCTTTTGACGTTTTTGGATTGCATTTTGTTCAAATATGGCATGTGTGTGGCCTGTTAAAGTGAAGCTGATTTTTTGTCAAAGTAATTTTGCAGTGACGTTATTAAATTTGCTATACTCGTATGCTGACAGCTATCGACGAAATAGCTTGATTTTTGCACAGAAGACGTAAAATTGATGTAGAAGAAAGTACCCGAAGTTTCACGTTGATAGCACTATTGCTTATTGAGCTATTACGAAAGTTGATCAGGGGGAGGCGTTAAACGCTCTCCCAGTCAATATCCGGGTTAAGGATAGAAGGGCACATAATCATAACAGACTGCAAGACACATTTTCCATACCATTTCGTCAAAAGGCAATACCGGATTTTGATTGGGACCACGGTAGGAATGTTTATATGCAAAATGTGATCAGTTTACATTATATTTTGGTCTCGTCTGTCGACTTCAACTAATAACTCCATTTTGGAGAGAAAATGCAAATATTTCCCTTTAATTGGATATATCATACGTAAAGCTTGTCTTATGTTGGTGTGCCACAACTTTCTATTGACGTGCTGGGAAAATATCTCTTAACGTCAGAGCATGTTTAATCTGACAAATGCTGCCAGGGAAAATGCAACGTTTTTGGTACAATGATATGCATACTGAAAAGAAACTTTCACCCATGAAGACAATATTTATCGTCATCAATAAATTTGTTTTCTTGGGATGTATTCCCGAGACCAATCCATCTAAATTAAGGTCACAAATCAATAAAACAGACCGTTTCGCAGACATTTGCGACCACCGCGCCGACGACGATGGCACCGACGCGGTGCCCTTAGGTAAGACTGATCAGTGATCACTATGACCCCCACACTATTCTCCGTTTATTTCAGACGCGTCTGGTAAGCGCCGTCAGCTGATCTTTCCTAAGGGTCTGGACCTGAACCGTCCGAAACGGTGTCGCACCAGCTTCAGCGCTGAGCAGCTGCAGCTGCTGGAGCAGGCGTTCCAGGCCAACCAGTACCTGGTGGGCAGCGAGCGGCGCCGGCTGGCCGACACTCTCCACCTCTCTGAGACACAGGTGAGATGTGTCACCATTCCTCGTCTCATACCGAGACGTCCCCATTCCTCGTCACATACCGAGACACAGGTGAGACGCATCCCCATTCCTCGTCTCATACCGAGACGTCACCATTCCTCGTCATATACCGAGACACAGGTGAGACGCGTCACCATTCCTCGTCTCATACCGAGACACAGGTAGATGTGTTCACTTTCCTCGTGTCATACCCCTGAGAGAACAGGTGAGATGTGTCACCCATTTCCCGTCTCATACCGAGACGTCAAACCATTCCTCGTATAGTACGAGAACAGGTGAGACGCGTCACCATTCCTCGTCTCATACCGAGACACAGGTGAGACGCGTCACCATTCCTCGTCTCATACCGAGACACAAATGAGACGCGTCACCATTCCTCGTCTCATACCAAGACACAGGTGAGATGTGTCACCTTTCCTCGTCTCATACCGAGAGACAGGTGAGATGTGTCACCATTCCTCGTCTCATACCGAGACGTCACCATTCCTTGTCATATACCGAGACACAGGTGAGACGCGTCACCATTCCTCGTCTCATACCGAGACACAGGTGAGACGCTTCACCATTCCTCGTCTAATACCGATACATGTGAGAATTGAGATGCGTCACCATTTCTCGTCTTATAGTGCGTTCCGTATCATTACAAAAAAGCTTGTGTTTGATCGCACTTAACACATCAAATGTCTCATTTCACTTACATGGGTTCCACTGCCGGAAAGGGGGATGTCTTCTACCTCACAAGTGGATCCAGAACGTTATTTTTTGGGGAGGGAGAATTTCCCAAAATTGCACACAGTTCTGAAAACTAATCGGATTTAGCTTGCTTATGCACTGGTAGCTGATTTAAAAACAAACTTTCTTCGGCAAAAGTTGCTTAGATTTTCTTCTATATTAGGAAATGTGTCAATTTTGCGCCGATTTCAGGTGGTTGGGGGGAGGGGGCAATTGACCATTTTGCCTAACCGTAGATCCGCCACTGCTCTACCTTTCCGGATTGGAAAGCATCGCCCTTAGAATAGTCTGGTGTCCCCATCTTTTGGCAACATTTAAGGTTATATTTTTACCTTACTTACGCAAATATTTTCCATATCCCATCGCTAAATTGTGTGCTCGTTATGATACTCTAGTCTCTAACCTCACATAACGACACATTTTTACCTCCGACGCTGTTCTTTGCACTACCGGATAGAGAGGATGGACCCGGCCATATCTCCTCTAAGAAGCGATAAGTTGAAGCCCATACATCCCTTGATTATTTTTGTCTGTCTAGTAAATTAATTTATTTGCTTACGAGACAAGCTTATCACATTTTGTGCTGGCAAAATGCGGTTTAAATTAGTATCTCACGCACAAGGGGGCTAGGTTATGGGCTTTCTTCATTTCACAGCATTCCTGAAACTTTCACGCGATCGTAACCGTTGTTTGGCCATTCTGAATCCTCATGCGGCTGCGGTGATTCTTGTTAGGAATATTTGTTTTGGTTTATAGTACTTTTATGGGTAGAGTTGCGTCATTCACCAGTCTTCTTCATTGACAGCGTCAATTCTGACTCCGGTGTGCACATCGCTTTCAGATCAAAGTATGGTACCAGAACCGTCGAACCAAGTGCAAGAAACAAAAGGACAAGACACCGCCGACTCCGGATATGCTGCCAACAATTCAGACTCCATGGTGCCTTCCAGTCCAGACTCGAACCATGCCGGTGCTGCCTCTGGTATCGATTCCCTCTACTACGACAGCCAGAAACCACCACGAGATGGCAGCAGGAGCTGCAGTTGCGGCGCCTCGCCTGCTTTGTCCCGGGGATTGGCACGGCAGAGCCGGCCTCCCACAGTACTGCCCTCGGCCCTGCTGGCCTTTCGATGTGCGTCAGATGAACACTGTCCCCTACTTTCCGCATGTTCCGTACAGGTGGAGCATGAAGCCGTGTTAAGATACGCTGACGGACGACTAAGAGAGGCTCACACCATGCAGTTGAGGCATGTTATGTTATGTACTCCGCACTTTTCATTCGATTTGCCAGTGATCCAACTAGTGAAAACATTGTTCCATCCAGCTTAGAGTTTTTTTAGCGATTGTTTGTGATCGTTTTCACTTTTCAGATGGACTACATTGCCGAAGAAAGACGCATAGTAGAAGAGCTGTATGAAGGTTCTTAGAGCTGTATGCAATCGTATTTTCGGGACAATAATTGTTATCGTTGTCCCAGCTTAACATAAATAAATGCAACTAATGTAAGGAAATGAACAAATCGTCGAAGGCCTTGGATTGCCTATCGCCGACTACTGATTTATTTGGTTGCATCTTCACAAATACAAATACAAACTATACCTATAAGCGTTTTTTATAAGAATTATATTTTAATTTCCATTGACGCTGGGATGCACATTTCAATACATAAAAGGCACACGGGCTTATACACTGCATAGGAGACACTGATAAGCATGGGCGTGGCGCACAAGCGGGCGCGTCCCCAACATTTTTTTATCGGATTTTAACGTTACGCCTATGGGCGCTGCATGGAAAGAATCGATTTCAAAATGCCTCCCACCCCGCAAATTTCGGAAGGTGGTGGCGCCCTTGCTGATGAGGTCTTAGCGTAAGAACGAGACACACATTTTTAGACATATCCGAAGTTTTCAATGCATTTCGCTGGTTTGAATTTGCTCAAAGGTGAATAGGTTTGTTGTTACCTATGTAACAAAAGGACGAAACTTCGCTTTGGGAATTTGAATTGAGTATTGATGAGCGCAAACTTGAAGTAGTTAAGGTTCATACTTTGTCTGGTGTTTTGTCTTAGAACTATGAAGCTCACACTTTTCGTCTATTTTTTACAAACACCAGGATAAAACGCAAAAACTTATGCTGTGAACGGATTTGCTCGACGATCAGGCAGTTTATTATTCGATGCAGGTCACAGGTGGTTGTCATTCGTTGATCATGGTCTTGTGCAATGCATGCAACACTCGACGCACGGCACAGGTTAGTTGACCGTGGAATGTTAGAAGGCTCCACTTTCGTCCAAGCTGAAAGCTCGGGCGAAATTATAAACCTTTATGATTGATCAAATATATCTCTCGACAAAATATGAGGTGGATATGGGATCCTGGTGGATTAGAATGCAAAATGTTGGTTAACATATCGGATCCCAATGGATCCTAAGACAAATTTGTGAATCCATTCATTCATTACGTCAACAGATCTGAAAACTAGATCTTCGAATTGCATTCCGGCATTTTTTTCAGATGTCGCGCAAATACCTGATTGTAGCACTGGCTGATCTAGAATGACGAAGAAGTTCGGTTGAGGATAAGAGGCAAATCTTACAAAGTCAGACACAATTTCGAAATCCATCGGGGTTTGCTTGCATGCGCGTTAACAACTAGTCTTAGGCAAACTTTCTTCCCAAAAGTAGTATATATTATTTATGCTTCTTTAACATGCGTCCTGGAGCCTGGAGGGGGCGAAATCCGCCCACCCCTCCGGTTTTTCGAGGATAGCGGAAAAAGGCGCGCGCAGCGCCGCCGTTTTTTGCATACATGTTTGAAAATGAGCTACTTTAATTATTTGTAATTCTTGGCCTCGGGGCTCGGATCATCTCAGGTCAGGTCAGGTCACCACACCAGGTCACGTGATGTCTTCACCTCCCAAATGTTTTTGGTCGTATGCAGGCACAGTTTAGTTTTGAAATGATCGGTTTCAAACTTACATGATGTCATAAGGTTATAGTTACCTACAACTTGTCTATCTCGAGGTTCTGATATCGGTGACCTAAGGTCATGGTCAATTTCGTGACAACCACCACTTGTTTGCCAATAACTCTCGACAGAATGAAGATAGATACGTGAAAACGGTACCAATGTGTCTGTCTCGTCGAGATATGTCTCACATGACCTACTTGGGTCACCACTTGACCTTGGCCTGATGTAAAATTTATCAATTGACCTAACCTGGTGAAAATGAATATGATTCGAAGTGGCTCCGCTAAACGAGACAAACATGATGGCGTTAAACGTACTGCTTTATCTTTGATAAGTTTAAAATTATTTGTAAAACATTTTTTTGCAAAAATAGCCTTTTTGACCTTCGATAACCTCTGGAGCCTTTACTTTTGACCTGAACTCAAAGTTGAGGACATATTGTCGATTAAGATTTAAATAGCTATCGATTTTTCCGTTTGCTCCTAGCCATCATAGTTTCCGAGAAAATTTGGGGTATCTGTAGCGAAGTCCGCAATCTGGAAAATCTGACCTTTGATGACATCTGGTGACCTTAATATTGACCTGACCTAAAAAGACGGAAGTAATTCGATAGAGCTTGTCTCGAGCTATTTAACTTGATTTCCGCTTGTCGCTACGTTGCGTGGTTTTTGAGAATATAGGAGGGCGAAATCCGCCCTCTCCCTTCAGGGCATGTTATTATCAGAAGCCCTCCAGGGCGCGTGTTGAATTCAAGGAATGCATGAACTTTGACCGACTTTAGTTGTTGTTTAGGGAATTGGCCAGACTCCTCCCTTGGACCTGCCCATGGACTGCAGCCAAGTAGTTTTCTAGACACTTCTTAAATGCTTCTTTTTCTTCTTCTACCTGTTGAGTATCTGACCTAGACGTCTGGTATTGTTTGCTAATATTAGTCCACTTGAACCCAAACATCACTTTATGTCTCAGTTTTGATCGTACGAAAACCTTTATTGAGGAATCCATGAAGTTGTAAGAATTATATCAGGATGATCTCTTTCTGGTCCCTGTTTTAATCAGGATCAAAACAGCAGTAGTTGTCATCGGCGCAGCATAAAAGACATGGGCGGTGGGCACATACGTAGCAAATACAAATACAAGTGTGATACAATTAAAAGGTGATGCAGCGAATGCAAAGCACAGGAATCAAACACCATACGGACGGACGGATCTCAGGCTGTCAATGCCTTCAGTGACGCGCGAAACGCAGACAGTGTCGGTCGCCCAGTGACAGCCGGAGGCAGCTGGTTCCATATATGTAATTATGGTAGCACTAGCATGTACCGAAATCTATTGAAATGCGATCAGTCCATTTCTAGCTTCAAAAGTGGGGAGATAATGAAAAGTACCTGAAGCTTTTGAAGCTAATCCTCTTGTTCTTATCCCGATGTAAAGGCAAATAATTACTTTTTCCACAAAAATGGAGTTAGCACTTGAAATTGGAAGGCTTATTTGTAAACTTGCTTAAGTATTTTAAGTATTTAAGCTTGACAAACGTATCTAACTGAGATTATTTCCATTTTTGAAAACCTTAAACATTTATCGCTTCAAAACTAATGGTATTGGAAGAAGGTAGGTTACGTGGCACATTTTATGTACTTAAATGCTTTTCCTGCCTCAATGCTCATTCTGATTCAGGGCGCAGCCAGATCTTCCGGCAAGGGGCACGGCATCACCAGCTTCAGCAAAGCCCCCGAAAAATTGCGCGAAAATAAATATTCTCGGATTTAGGCCACTATGTTTTTGCAGGGCCCCTTAGACGCAAACAGGGACGTCGACGATATTTTTTTCGTGTGGAGGTCGGCCCAATGGGGGAGGCACGTGTTCCCAGGTCCCCCTTGGCTGCGCCCCTGTTCTTGACATATATTTGTGAGCATGGTTGCCCCACAACTCTAACATAGGTAATTTGCTCTTGCTAACGTTACTATTTTTTAGCTCAAACGTCATTTTTCGATTAATAAGAACTGCTCGAAATTGTTCTTCACTTTGGTCGCCCGTACCCTTGGTATTTCGTAGAAACAATATATGTTTTCGATGTCTTCTTTTCCTGATGCATGCAGTTCGTTTGCATTATTTGAATATAACAACACAACAAAGTGTTAACATCACCTTTTTTGCTAACATTAGTCCACTTAAACTCAAACATAATCTTATATCTCAGTTTTAAGCGTACGAAAATTACTCTTCACTTTGGTCGTTCATACACTTGGTATTTCGTAGAAACAACATAAGTACCTATTGCCACTTTTCAGCATTGGCAAATTGACCGACAGGCGCCAGATGTGTCGCGCTGTAAAATATTGGAGGACAATAGCGATGATGAACTTCGACATAAGTAAATGTACCTGTCTTTTAACTTGCCTTAAATATAATTTTAGAAAAAAAAACACTATTAAATTGATACTCGAGCAATGTAAACCTACCTTACACATGGCACAAGATCATGCAGAAAACATTTAAAGGCCAATATTTTCCCTTAATTATACCTCAAACTTGGGACTGGAGCTGAAGACAATTATGCTTGTTTATACGTGTATAACGCACGACTGCCGGCTGTTTCTACCTGTACTCTATACTAATAACGAACTCCATCTGACGTTCGAACAACACATGGATCCAATTCGCAGTCGTAATCCAATCCCCTGCTCCAATTCGAAGCCCGGTAATTCGCAGGTACTCAGCGGGCTGATAGCACCGTTTCCCGGCCGTATTGTCACACTCGGCCGGTCCTGGCGCTATCCAGTGGTAACCCATCCGGTCCTGCGCCTGCAGTGCGGACGGGTTGACACACTCGGCCGTCCTGGCGCTAATCCAGTGGTAACCCATTTCCGGTTCCTGCCCTGCAGTGACCGGTGAAGTTGACACACTCGGCCGGTCTGGGCGGCTATCCAGTTGGTAACCCATCCGGTCCTGCGCCTGCAAGTGCCGCGAAGGTTGACACCACTCGGCGGTCCTGGCGCTATCCAGTGGTAACCCATCCGGTCCTGCGCCTGCAGTGCCGGACGGTTGACACACAGCCGCTGCTCGGTGGCGGCGCAGCGGTGCGACAATTGACCGAACTCGTCCCACCGTCCCGCCGCTGCGGCGGTGGGACGGTGGGACGCGGCCGCAGCGCGCTGCGGCCGCGTGTGGGCCACCCCGGGCGGCTGAGGTGTTGATGACAGTACTGAGCCACAGTGAACTTCCCGAGGACATGACGTGTGGTCGCACTTGGTCCACCTCACACGAGTGACAACACCCTGCCCTGGCGTCCCCAGCCCCTCTGACGGTGACCCCACTCCCCAGTGGAGCCGGTCGCGCCACGCATCCTGTTTTTCCCAGCCACAATGGTGGGCTGTAATTTTGTCAACAGACCGTCATTTCAAGTGTTCAATTCATATTGAGCGGAGGATTGGGCGACCGCTAATTTGCCCGTAATGACAGAGTATTTGTGTCGCTATTATATTTGTTCTCGGCGACGGGGTGACCTTTCAACCCTGCGCGCTCGGCGAGGCCCTACTAATCTGCCAGAGACGCGTTCCGCCCGGACGAACAAACCTCGCGGTCACGGGATTCATTGCGATGCCTGTCATTTGACCTATTCCATCTGTAAGAGGAATATTAGGACGGGCGTCTTTGACGTCTAACAGAGACTGATAATCATTTAATGGCGTGTCTCGGTCGATTTGCATTAAGTGTTCCCTCAGTCGGTTTTGGAGACATTTGATGCGCTTTAATGATGGATAGAAAATACGCGAAATCGGATGTGGGAAAATGACACTGTAGATTCTACATTTCGGCATGTATGTAATTTGTATTGATATTCGTGTGCGACAACCGTATGAACCCAAAGAATCTTATATGATTAAAGCAATGCTAATGCTATTTTTCCAGATATAAAATACATCACATACATAGAGTTCAGACATCACACCTGCATGCAATGCGCGAACACGTACGGAGAGCACTTGCCCTTTCATGTCATCAAACATCGATCAAGTAACAAAGTTGATGGTTTAGTCCGCCGAGTGTCACAGCTTAGTGAGAGTGGGCTGAATATTGGCTGAGCGCCGGCAGAACTCCCAGTATATTCGCCTCCAGCGGTGATGACGTCAGATAAACGGAGGTGAGCCACTGCCGCCCACGGAGTCTCACCACCGGCCGCCCTGCCGCCATATCCGCCGCCACCGCCCACCGCCCATCATCACCGCCCGCCGCCCGCCATCACCGCCCGCCGCCCGCCGTCACCGCCCGCCGCCCGCCGCCCTGCCGCCATATCCCCCGCCACCGCCCACCGCCCATCATCACCGCCCGCCGCCCGCCATCACCGCCCGCCGCCCGCCATCACCGCCCGCCGCCCGTCATCACCGCCCGCCGCCCGCCGTCCGACAAGATCGCATGCAGTCGGCGGTCGACCGTGGGCAAGAGCGCCGAGACAGAGGAAGTTTTGAAGCGCGAGCTGGGTGGTCCGCACAGGACACCTTGCATCGAGCTATGAAAGATGCATTTTTACGCGTTCAAACAGCGCTTTCCACTTAAAGATTGCACGTGAGTTGGTGGCCGCGGCGTCGACGCCCGGTAAACCGGAACGTAGCGATTTGTGTCGTGTTTGCCCGCTGGGAATGAATGGGCGGAGGGCTGGTACGAGGTCGGATTGACATCAGCAATATTACGCACCTCTTAAGATGAGGAGCGACCAACCTGCTGTCTGTGCGGGCTGATCGCTGTGGGAGTGTTTGAAGAGCCCCGCGTGCGGCCAAAGTTTGTCCAGCCAGGCCAAGCTTGACAGCCGTCAGATCAGACCAGCATTTTTTAGTTGCAGTGATGCTAAGCAGGTTAACCGCAATTAAGATGGCTGAACTGCGCTGTAATGATGTTTCCCTGATGTTTGAACGACAGCGATGAAAGGTAATTTCGCTGTGAATTGCGACGGGTTTGGAAGTTGCTTGATCCGCATTGATTGATTGGGAAGTTTTGTGTCGAGTCTAGCCAAACACGGCCATGATTTCATTTAACGTCAGAACCTTTTTCATTGCCCAATTTCCGACAATTTGTGCATTGTATGACATTTGGTATGAGCAGTTTGACATGACATTGACATTTCTCTCCTACCAGAAAGATAACGATTGCTAGTTATAACTGATTTACTCAAGGCCAGTCTCGAAATAGGATTTGTGGAGATAGTTTGTAAAAGATAGTTTGTGGAGATAGTTTGTGGAGTTCCTTCTTTGTAAAAAATTGTATTCGATGCATTGCCACGTTATCGTGAATTTTGCTAACGTCAGATGGCAAAATAACATTTCCTTTTATCTCGATACAGACTGTTCTTTGGATTACATAATTGCTATTTGTGTTAGAGGGATACATATGTCTGAAACATAGGTACTTTATTTAGGAAAAAAAGAGTTTCTCATTGAAATTTACTAGGGTATATCATGTCAGCATCATTATATTTTGGTCCGATGATGGGCACCAGATCATGGTCATGCGGTCCATTATATCATTTCGCGCAGGGCCTGCCCTAAGTAACAAACTGGGTGGGCAAATGCCCACACAGTGCTCCTAAATACCCACCCAATTGCGATAATTTGCCCACCCAGTTGCAAACTATGAAATTGCAGGCATCCGTAACCTCCCGCCCCCTCTCAGTAACATGGGCGGATCAGCCGGCCATCTTGGGGAAGGGGCAAACCGTTTTGAGCGAACCTTACCTACCCCAAATTTTGAATTTATTTCCGGATTTGGGCCACTTTATTTTGCAAGCTCAGAGCTTCTAATTATTTTATTTGTTTATTTTTGTATTTTTTTTTTTAGCTTTTCGACCTTTTTGGGATATCACAAAATATCATCTTGCAGTTTTTGTTGTTCCGACATTGCCTTACACTGAGCAAAACTATGTCAATTGTCAGCTGTACCGAGGGGCGTAGCCGATATTTTTTGTGGGAGATCGGCTAAAAGGATAAAAAATCATCTCATTTTTATGCTTTTATTCAATCCTTTGCAGTATTTGTAATGTGGACTTTCATTTATACTAGGTTCTTATTTAGCTACGCAAAACGGCACGATTTTTTACGGCTTTATCTGATAAAACCCATAAAAAAATGTGGTGGGCCTTATGGCTTATAAAGAATCAGAAATAAGAATCTAAGCATGCTATTAACCCGCACCCCACTGGGCCACTGCATTTTCAGCGCCCTACCCCCCTGAAAAGTGGTGTGTGTTTGAACACCCCTTTTAACTCGGCTCCTATGGCACGTAGACCAAAACAAAAAACACAGTTCGAACCGTCATCACAAAGCATTTTGAAACTGTTTCAGATTTTTTCGCTCACGTAAAAATTGAGGTCACCAGAAGTCATCGAAGGTCAAATTTTCCAGTTTTAGGACATCGCTCCAGAAACCCCCAAATATCTCCAAAACTATGCTATCTAGAAACAAACGATAAAAATCGTCCGCCATTGCAAATTGCAATCGACCTAGTTGTTCTCACATTTGACCCCTGGTAAATAGTCTAGGCTCTAGAGGTCATTAAAGTCAAAATTTATTATTTTTGGCAAAAAATACTTTTGCAAAAGCTTCTTACCTAATAAAGATAACGCAATACTGTTAACGCCATCGTGTTTGTCTTGTCAAGGCACCTTTTCATTTTTTATTTTTTTATCATGTTAGGTCAACTTGAAAAAATAACTTCAGGTCAAAGTCAAGCAGTGACCCAAGTAGGTAATGTTGCATATTAGGAGACGTGTCTCGACAAGACAAACTCATTCGTGAAAATTGCACTTCTCTATCTGCATTATGTCCCGAGTTAATGACAAAAACGTGTTAACTGTTAGTGACCTCGGATGACCTCAGATGACCCCGTATATGGGTTACTGAACAAAATCTGCACTTGAATCATGCATAATATTCTATGATAACATTATCCAGATGAAAATAGACTGATATCCTCGAAAAAGAAAATTTTAATATTTCTCCACTACGACCCAAGGCCTGCCGTCACTACTCACTACGACCCCTACGACCCAAGGCCGCTCACTACGACCCAAGGCCGCTCACTACGACCCAAGGCCGCTCACTACGACCCAAGGCCTGCCGTCTGTGCGTAACTAAAAACCAAGGGCCGGCGCATGCGGGATCCGGACGCCTCTTCTTAACAAAAGCACGAGTTTGTGGCGAAATTCTTTCGTGAGACGGGGGATGTGTAGGTAGGAAGTTAATCGCAGAAGATACGAGTCATTCTTGTCAGTCATTGTTCTGGGTAGCTGTTACCTAGAACTACACAGCACTGTCGCTGCCGCTGCACTATGGGTCAGATGCCCTCCAAAACCGTTCATAGAGCAAAAATCAAAATAGGTCCAACAAAGACTCGGTTTATACCTAAAACAATTCTAAATTGTTCCAAGGCATCCAATGGATGACCTCCTTTTTTCTCTCGGAACAACGATTTCGTGGTGAAAAACAAAGCCTAAACACCTGCTATGTCCAGGATCTAGGAGAGGCAGGCAAGAAGGTGTACTGAAAGCCTGTCTGAACGGGATCTCTGTGGCAAACTAGTTAATTGCATGGTAATCGGAAGTGGCCCAAATTAAAGTGCACTCTTTCGGCTTACCAAAAATTGATTCAAAGTGGGCAAATGCGGTTTTGTCTTGTCCTTACACGGATATAACAATTTGTATCGCATTATTGTTAGTAAAAACATTTCCGCGTANCCCGTTTTTGTAAAATAGCGATATACGATACCCCGCTACCATGACAGCCCATGCGATTATTCCTTATTGGGAGGAGAGGGTCCACGTTACTGTTCTGCACCATCGCACTATGGGTCAGATGCCCTCCAAAACCGTTCATAGAGCAAAAATCAAAATAGGTCCAACAAGGATAGGGGAGGGGGCACTCCTGGTCACCTGCTCTTGGGTGGCGGTTAGAAAAAAAAAACAGACAACAAGACTCGGTTTATACCTAAAACAATCTAAATTGTTCAACGCATCCAATGGTGACCTCTTTTTTTCTCTCGACAACGATTTTCGTGGTGAAAAAAACAAGCCTAAGACCTGCTATGTCCGAAGGATCTAGGAGAGGCAGGCAAGAGCGTGACTGAAAGCCTGTCTGAACGGGATCTCTGTGAAAATCTAGTTAATGTCATGGTAATCGGTAGTGGCCCAAATTAAAGTGCCACTCTTTCGTTACCAAAAAAATCTGATTCAAAGTGGGCAATTGTGATGTTTCTTGTCCTTAACACTATCATACCAATTTTGTATCGCATATTGTAGTAAAAAACATTTTCCGACCGTAATATACATAAGAATACAAAAGACTCCCACCAGTTCCCGCCATAATTTGTAATGGCGCACATTTAGTTCAAAAGTGTGCTCTTTCGATTATGCAGGATCACCTGCGCGTTTTTGCGCCAATTTAAGATATATGATTATTTCCCAGAAGCCTCATGACCAGCAGGGAGAAAACTTAATTAAAGGGGCACTGCAACCTTCCAAAAAGTTATCAAATGCACGGCGCTTGTGGTGCTAAATATGAAGTTATTGCTGCCGAACATGATTATGACATTTGTTTCTCACAAAGAGTGCTCAATTTAATAAAAAGTTAAGTTGTAATATTTTGACTGATGACGTCATATAAATGAATTGTGGGAAATAGAGAAAGCCTTCACGCTGCCAAAAGCATGGCTAATGTATGGTCAAATGCAAAACAAGTCGACTATCATCAACATTTAGTAAAGAGTGATGACGTCATCTGCTCAAAATGCCCGTTCAAATATACTGGGGACTTATGACATATCGGATGACCTAGCTAGGTCAAATTCAAAAATTGACCTGACCTGACCTGAGGTCATGTCAAGGTCAAGTCAAATTTTATATCACTTGATGGCAATCGATAAAAGAGTTGAAAGGAGGGGTGATATTTCATCATTATTTATATTCCATATATGGCTAGGCATCAATTTCAGGTCAAAATCCGCATAATTTTAGCTTGTTCTTCCGATGAACGGTTTTGGAGCCCATCTGACCCACTGTGCATCGTAAGTGGGAAATGATCATTTGCATTGTACTTTTGATTCCGAGGCACACTGTCTGGGAAGAACTGGGCATTCCACAGCAGCATTCGACCAGATAATGCTTCAATACAAGTTGTGACCATTTTCAAGCAGAACATATTTTGGTTTCGATATTTTTCTACTGAGATATTTTGCGTTCGATATTTTTGCACTTCGAATATTTGCGTTTGATATTTGCCTCTTTGATATGTTGCGATTCGATATTGTGCCCATGCGATATTTGTTCTTTCGAATTTTGCCACTTCGATATTTTCGTCTTTCAATATTTTGCCACTTCCGATGTTTTGTCTTTCGTTATTTTGCCACTCGATATTTTGCAATCTTTCGATATTTTAGCACTTCGATATTTTGCATATTCGATATTTTGCGATTCGATATTTTGCGATTCGATATTTTGCGATTCGATATTTTGCAATTCGATAGTTTGCAATTTCGATATTCTGCCCCATCGATATTTTGCGTTTTCGATATTTTGCGTTTTCGATATTTTACGACTTTGATATTTTGTCTTTCGATATCTTGCGTTCGATATTTTGCGTTTCGATATTTTGTCATGGAAGCACGAAAAACATCCCCTGGCGAACTTTCGAACTAGCTCAAAACCCAATAGCTTTATCAACGTGAAAATTTAGGTACCTTCTCTTACATCACCTGTCCACTTTCTGTGCAAAATGAAGCAATTTCTTCGTTTTTTTTCTCTCTCTCTCGAAATAAAGTTAATTTAATCATGACATCACTGTATGTCAGTAATGTATGAGTTTGACAAGATCACAAATTATTAAAATTTATCAGACCGTACAAATACAATATTTCAAGCAGAATGCAATAATAATAATATAAAGCACGTCAGAAGGTATAAGCAAATAACAAGGTCCACAAAATGGTTATCTCGCATAATTACAAACTTTTAATTTTGATCCCAAAGATTGTTTCCAAAGCATCGTGTATTTGGAACAATGCCCCCAAAACATAAGTTGTCAAAAATATATAAAAACAAAAATGCGTATAAGTGCGCAGGTACTCTTATCCGGCTTTCCCTACACAACGGCGCGCTCGTAGATGCCGATTGCCGAGTCACGGATGCTGTTCCGCCGGCCAGTCGTGCTCGCCGGAACAGTCTACCGTTGCAGGCAGCCTATAAACTTCAAGATACAGCTTCGGGAGGAAAATGCAAGGCGACATCTACAAGGTGAGGGCGCACCGGTGTCGATTTGATCACTTGGGGGGGGGGGGACCGCCCCGGGCTTTTCAAATTGCACATTAAGACTATGCGTTGCATGTAAGAATGGAATTATAAATCTATAAAGTTAGCATTGGGGCCCCAATCATTTTCAGAAAATGACGCCCCTGTTAGGGCGTCTGAGTTCGGTCACGTCACGTGACCATGAGCGAAAGAGCATTGGGGGCAAAGGCACTTCCAGTTTAGTTCAGAATCTGTCGCGCTTTCGCCGCAATGGAAAAACATAATGAGAAATCTTAACATTTTTTTGTTTGTATTTTTCTTAATTTCGTCCGTCCACTTTTTTAAGGAAACTAATTTATTCGTAAATGGAAATGACCTAGGTTCTTATGGTGGTAAATATATATATTTGTATCATGCATGGCATGATATCATATGCATGACGTCATACTGATACATTGTCATGAAATGAAGTTTGTTATGGCCATGAAGGAGAAAGGGGAAACATGTCCATTAGGGTAGGTCATATCATAGAAATGAATTATTTTCCGGAAAAGAGGCGTATAATATTGTTTTGCCTTTTGGTATAAGAGTTATAAAAATGATAAAAAATATACCAAATTTTGGGTGAACAAAATCGCACTTGAAAATGTAAAAATACAAAAAATTTAATAAACTTAGCCTGTTCTTGGAGCAACAATTACCTGTCTAAAAAGCGATTCACGTTGTTGGATATAACGTCTTGGGTGCCCAAAAGCATAATGTTTTTTTTCTTCTCATTTCTGAATTTTGAAACTTTATGTGGGTAAAATTGTCCATGAAGAAAGCTAAAATTCGTGAAAATGTCAACTAGTGCACAATTTTCCGAATGGCTGTTCCGGAGCATGTTAAAGCTGGATAACTGAGATAAAGTATCGGTAATGGATTATATTTTAAGTGTCGACTGCAGATACTAAACTTTAAGCACTAAAACCGAAGACATGGACAGAGGGGGGGGGGGGTCCAACCACTCCGGCTGTCTAAACTCCACACAGTCTGTGCTACTACAATGATATGCCTATCCTCCCTGTTGGCAGCCCTTTGAAAATGCTACCATCAGCAACAGGGGCTGTGAGAATCCGGAGGTGGTTGGAGGGGGAGCGGGTCACGGAACCCCCCCCTTTCCCCAGATGTTAAAAACTTGGGGCGGGGTCCAATACAAAATGAACGGTGGCTTCTTGATCAAAAGAAAGCGGACGGTCATCCGAAAAAGGTCAGAATAGCCCTACACAACACATGCCAAAAGGGGGATTTTTTTAACCCAAGTTAAACCGTTCTTTCAAGTCGGCATGAGTGATCCATGCCGACTAAAAGACAATCTGAGGGGGACCTCGGTCGGCCAGAGGCCCCTCGGTCGTCTTGAGATAGCACTTGGCCAGCCTGAGAGGGCCCATAGTCTGCCTGGGGCTCACAGGCTTTCCTGAGGGGTCATAATGGGCGTAAGGGGCCCACGGTCGGCTTGAGGGGACCCACAGTCGACCTGAGATATTTTGAGAGATATCAGTGAGATATCAGTCTGAGGCAGACTTGTAATGACTCATATTTTTTTAGTCGACTCAAGTCTGACTCAAGAGCCAAAGACTCGACTCTGACTGACTCGACTCTTGACTCAATGTGTTTAATACAAGATGAGTCGACTCACTCAATGACTCAAGTCTTGCTTTTAAAAATTTGAGTCGACTCAACTTATGACTCAAGTGCAGTTTTTAAACAAAATTGATTTCGACTTCGAACTCAAAAAACATTGGAGTCGAACTCAGGTTTGACTCATCAAAAGTTGCATACTACTAATTTGACCCATGCGGGGGGGGGGGGGGGTCGGGGTGTCAGACAAAATCGCCATTCTATCTACGTGTAAATTGGTTTGCTCAGGTGAAGGGGTCGCCCCAGTACCCCCTTGGCGTATGTCCCTGTTGGCATTTGACTTCACATTTCCTTTGAGTCGATCAAGTCTGACTTCACAACGAAGAAACTGACTCAACTCTTGACTCAAGTGCTTGTCAAACAAATTGAATCGACTTCGACTCTTGACTCAAGTGCCGCTTTTAACAAAATTGAGTCGCTCAACTCATGCACTCATCCAAAATGGTCTGCCTCATGAGTCAACTCATGACTCAACTCTGAGTCATTTACAAGTCTGGTCTGAGGGTCTGAGCGTTTGTCGGCCCATACGGTTCCTGGTCTGGTCTGAAGCGTATTTTTAAGACCTGCTCATACCCAATGCCTGGCTGAGATGGCCCTATGCCAGTCTGAGTGGACCCTCTCAATCTGAATGGGCTCTATGTCGGCCTGGAAGGGCCTTAATTTGGCAAGACATGACCCTCAGCGTCTTTTTGAGAGTGATGATGTTGGCACCAAAGAAGTTGTATGCTGTAAATTTCAGCGACATCGCAGGGGTCGCAGGGGTCACTGTCAGGACCATCGGTCGACCTGACAGTGCTCACCGCTGGTCTGAGGAGCCTTGCTGGGTCCTGTATTCATATGGCTTTCTAGGGCCTGACGGGGCCTTCTGATACCGTCCGATATCTCTTTTTGGAGATATTCTACTTCTACGGTTGGGCAAAATGGGCAAATGGCAATTGCCCTCTCCCAAACGAAAAATCAAATAAGTATGCAAATGTATGTTTTTGCCCCTTCTAAAATACAGACTTAAAATATTTTTACTTTCACTCGTTCAACAACTTCTTGCTGACGTCCCCCTGGTCAGCAAATTTTCCCTAACCACCGCCCTCTCCCCCACCCCCGCTCAACAACGCCTAGATTCGCCACTTCACACGCAATACTGTCCTTTATTGCTCTGGTCGGCCCCCCCTTAAGACTTGGACCACAGACTCAGAAAGCGATCTTCAGGCTGTCAGACATTTGTAATTTGGCTCGATCTTGAATTCAAAAGTTCTTTAGCAATGGAAATATGGTTGCACGTCGATCACGGAACACATAGCAACATCTTATGCGACAATTTTGACAAACAATTATACATTTTTATACCACGTGGACGTGGGGGTCAGATACTATTGTCACCGACTATATATACCTTCCGTATGGGTATCTATATCCATGGAAATAATCAATGTACCAACTAATCGTCGTAATTGATCTTACTTCTTGCAAACGTCACCGGAAAGTGCATTCTCAAGCTGCTGATGACATTGCTTAGATTTGGCGATTTTTACCCCTTTTAATGCAATTTTGGCAAGACGAAAACCAAAATAAAACAAAACTAAATATAACAGATTGTTAACCAATGCCTATCGGACCACATCCAGCCACAACAACCATTTATTTTCTCTTCAATTCTGCTTTTCAGCCGGGGCAACTATCCCTATTTGTGGCAAATTTGCTCATTTTCAAGTGTAATTTTGCTCACTGAAAATTTGAGCTAAGTTTTTATAAAAGTATTTTCGTGACACTTATACCCAAAGGCAAAAAGAATATACCACGACATTTTTCCGGAAAAATATTTAATCATAACCTATCTATAACCTACCCTAATGTCCATTTTTCGACGAATATCCATCTATCGTCTAAACAAATGTCATTCATTTTTGTGTTCAGCTAAAAATACCCGGTATAGCCCACTTTCAAGACAACTTTCAAGGTGACCTATTTTCTTTAACAGAAGGCATACATATTCCAATGTTTACTGCACTGATATTTGAGCAATATGTATTTACCTACTTGAAGAAAAACACAATTTATTATTTACTTTTCCCGAACATTAAAGTCTTTTGCTGAAAAGTGCATACATATTTTATTTCATTTGTCAGAACATCAGAATATAACCCAGTTAGCAATAATACAAACTTCATTCCTATAAATACGTGAATTCCTATAATAACTCGTAAATTACCAAATGTATCACAATCGCGAAACCTCTGCCCCGTGCATGGCCTGCCCCGTTTCGTAGATGGTCCGTTATTGTGCCGTGACAACACTCGTTAACACACTGATTCAGCGCGACAGAAATGGGCGGTATGTGGCCAGCTATCGGGCGAACAATGCGACTGCCGCGAGCACCGCCCTTCCCTTCCGTGACGGTTCAGCCCACCGCGTCCTGCCCGGCCCAGCCCACCCCATCCCAGCTCGGTCCGCCCGATGTTCCCCCATCGCGCCCCTCCCCGCGACCCACCCCTCCCCGCGACCCACCCCTCCCCCCGCGGCCGACCCGCCCCGCACCGTCGCGTCGTTTCGCCCCGTTCCGGCCCACCCCGTTGCGTCCGGAACTGAGCGTGACTGATCTGACTTTTAATCGCTTCTACCTGTTGATTGGAAGCGAACGGAGTAGTGGGGCAATCATTCTGTCACGTGATGTATTTAGAGAACAACCCATACAACGAATTGTTTAGTGAAATGAAGGAAGCGATATAACAGCATCTGCCATCTAGCATGAATTTAGCACAAACCCACAGTCTAGTTGTTGCATCAAGTTTAACCCGCGCACCTGCAGGGGTTCGCGCCGAAACAACGAAACTGCAGGGGGTTGAATTTCCGCCCCCCAGTGAGACTCCAACAACTACGCAAGTAGCGACAAGCGGAAAACGGCATTAAGATTAGCTCTAGGCAAGCTCTATCGAAAGTATTTCAGTGTTTTCTTGGAATCAGGTCACAATTGAGGTCACCAGTGGTCACCAAAAGGTCATAAAGAAAGTGAAGAGCCAAAGGATTTTCCGGAAGACTCTTGTTAGGACTCTTTTCCAGAAACCCGAAGCGCGGAGAGAGGAGAGAGGAGCTAAGGCAAACAATTTTAAGAGACAAGATCGAGAGGCCATTGAAATTTGGCAATCGCAGGATGGCTCATAAATCTGATCTCAGGATGCAAAGTTTAGGCTCCAGAGGGCATGAAAGGTCAAACATACTGTTGTTTAGCAAAACAGTTTTTCGTGAATAGCATGTCCACCTAAATAAAAGAGTAGGTAAACATTTTGACGCCACTCGTGGTTTGTCTCATTGATTGCCGCATTTAGAAACATATATAGTGCGGTGACCTGGTTTAAGGTCAACTAAAAAATTTGACATCGGTCAAGGTCATTTTGGTGACCCAGGAAGGTTCTGTGTTCGTCGAAAGAGACGCTCTGGGGCCCAGACTAGACGAACACTAGCACATTGGTGTCAATAATCGCTCTCTTATCTGTGTCGGTTTTTTCTATTCAAGACGTTATTTAGATCATGCTGATGACCTCAGAATGACCTCAGATGAAAAACCTTGGTAGAGATCACTGAGCAACAAATTGCACCTTGATCATTTAGAATGAGCTAAAATAGCATGTTCTGAAAAGAATTAGCCTGATCCAATGCATATATTTTATGAAAAAGGGAAGCATTGTTTATTTCCCCATTCACTTATAATGGGGAAGGTCAGGAAATTGACCTGACCTTTGGTCACCGATACGAAAAAATCCGACGAATATACGAATTGTACGGTACTGATAATTCTCATGAAATCCTGCAAGTTTCAAAACTTTCAAAAAAGAACTGTGGCTTTGGCACGAACGCAAACATTTTTGAACGGTGAGGTACTTGACATGACTTGTGAAACCTGACTCTGAGAATGAAACCTCAAAGTGCAAACTTTTCAAAGGTGTGGGTAATTGATGCCCAAACAGGTGTAAACGAAAATTTGGCGGCGCTGCGCGCCGCCGTTTTTTCCGCTACTTCTGAAAAACCTGAGGGGGGGGGGGCGGAAATCAACCCCCCTGCAGTGCGCGGGTTAAGCTCCATTACCAAAGCATGCCATCATATGACATTTTCAGATTCCGTATGTTTTACTTTAGTTTAAGTTAGTTTATTGTGCTTATCGACTCGACTGGGTAATCAAATCCACTTGTGAATAAAGTTGGAAAAGTAAAGACCGTATTAATTTAGTGAATACATTTTTCCAGATTACTAAAAGCCAGTTTTCAAGTAAAACAGTTATCTCGCTCTCGCTCTCGCTCTCGCTCTCGCTCTCACTTTCGCCCTCGCTCTCGCTCTCGCTCTTGCTCTTGCTCTTGCCCTTACTCTTGCTCTCGCTCTCGCTTTCGCTTTCGGTATCTATCACTGCAATTATTATACATCGTAGAACAAATTCGAGAAGTTGAGTTAAAATCACATTCCTGCTCCCAACTCACTCTTTTGCCATCTGATACTGTTGGTGCCGAAACAGAAATGGTTGAGGGTCTGAGACATTTCACGAGACAATGGGCTGGATCATTTAGCACGACAGAGCATGAATAATGGGAGGTGGATCATCTTACCTTTGTGCTCAAATTACCGCACTTTCCTCTACCTGTAGGAAGGAAAGGAAACTGGTCCGTTACCGTATATGCTATGAAATGGGGTTGACCTATGACTATCACTCCCTGTGGGAGCTATAGCGCGTTTCAGCACCGTTTTCATTTCAGCACATTCAGTGCTGGGCGGAGGAGCCCGGTAATCATTGTTGATGGTACCAAAGGGGAGCCAACTAGCGGTGGCCACGTTTGGCGCGGCCGGGCTGGACGCTGGTGACCTGCGTCTGACCTCTCCGGTCACCCCTGGCGGCCGCCGGCCCGGCCCGGACCGGTTACATGTGAATCCCATTTGTCGCCGGTGCCCGCGGCGCAAAGTTGGTCCGATTGCTGACTAATGTGCGGCGATGCCCGACTCCGAATCCCAGGTGCAGCGCCATTGATCTGGCTCGGCCAATCAGCGGCCGGTGTGGTGATGACGTCACGCCGGGTACAGGTGGCCGTGTCGCCTCCTCACGGCGGCCGGAGCAGACTGCCCCGGGCGACGGGGCGACACGGCTGCTGGCGGGCACAGCTCGGTCGATACACAGGCCAGCACGGCGGTCCACCTCAGCCCGACTACAGGTGAGAGAGAGAGAGAGAGAGACAGCTGCATCCGAGAGCTGGCTAAAGCTCTGATCAGCCACTGACATCACTAGACGTGCAGCTCATGCAGACACTAGAGGAGCTAGGGGTCACTAGGGGAGCAACTCGGGACCTTGCCAAGTAGACGTCGCGTGGCTGGTCCAGGACTTGTGTCTAACCAAACTGATAAATCATATATTTTTTGGCGGATAAGGTACTGTCTTTAAAAAAGTCAAACCTCTGGAGCGTGAGTAAACCCATGGCAAATGGTTGGGCTGATAATGGTGAAAGGCATCGTCGAGCTCGATACGGAGGAATTGCTTGAAAGCCGCATTTCTTTTTGTTAGAGTTTTTTGTTTTCTTTTTGTTTGCACTTCTTAGAGCTGCTATCAACGGCTTCTATTACTACATGTCCTCTTTCGATCTGGGTTGACGGGCGAAATCAGCTACCTACGGGAAATCGCTGCAACATCGCGTTTCCTTCAAAATACATACTTAAAGAAAAATAATCACCCTTTCCCACTAAAATGGAGTAATCACTTGAAATCGACAGACGAGACCAAAATATATGGTAAATTCCTCACATTTTGCATTCAAACTTTGCTTTCAAAAGATATTGCAATTCAAAGTTGGTTAGCGTTCCACGCTTGAAATGACCGGTACTTTCAAGGTGCTTGCAAGCGTTTTGGGTCCTCATCAAACTGCGGACTTACCCCGTATTTTTTTGTTTCGTAATGGAATATGAAATATATATTTTGCGTTCTGCTTGTTGTGATGATATGCCCGTAGATCCTCTACAGGGTCCGGCATAAGTTTTTGCCTCTGCCTGCTCCAGTATTTATATCGTACCTACGTGATTATTGCATCAAAATATCGCGTTCCTTGGGCTCCTTTGCCCCGTGAGCAAATGGGGTCGCCAATCCGACTTAAAGGTCAGGGGCTGTGGCTGTGGCCAGAAAACGCAAAAATTTCTGCCTGGAATCCCGCCCTAAAAAAGTGAAGGTCGAACAACTTCGATCTTAGCGATGAAATCTGGCAATAGGCGAGGTCTGAGCCAGAATGTTACAGTCAAACGTAGCCGGCTAAGTGGGACATACTTCCGCACCATCCAGTGCTGGTGGCGAGAATTACAGACCTCATGAAGCATTGCTGATAGACTCAGGTCGGGCCGTCCGCCACCATCTCCCTGTCACAAAATTGTTCCCAAGAAAACAATTCAAAATACCAGAAAAAGAAGAACGATCTGAATACAACGTGAGCATCAAAAATGATCAGCCGACTCACCCGCAAAGGGCTACCCAGTCTCTGAGACTGTGGGGCCCACAGGAACGCTCTTTGGCTTTTGGACTTTGAAACTTTACTATACTTAAGGCCCTACAAGAGCACGTTAAGCCAAAAGTAACAGATTTCAAGTGTCTTACCGCGTCAAACTCTGCAAAGATTGTCATAATCGAACAGTGGAGGCCTTGAAAAGCGTGCTTTTCAGCGAAAGAATACGTCCGCCATCCTCAAATCCCCACGACCAGGCCTTGAGCCCGAAATGCAGCAAGTTGTTTTATTGCCGATTCGTCCGTCTCTAGCACGATTCCGCACGCCGACGAGATCGAAGTGTTCGACCCTTCACTTTTCTGTGTGTGATTCCAGAGCGACAGTTCGCTTTATTCTGACCACAGCTCACCAGCCCTTGACTTTAGATCGGATTGGGACCCCAATCCTTACGGGCAAAGGATCGAGGAAGCAGATGCGAGCCCAAGAACGCAGATATTTGATGCAATAATCACGTAGGTACGATATAAACACGATATAAAGCAGAACCAGAGGCAAAAACTTATGCCGGACCATGTTATATAGAACAGCTATTCATGAACACGTAACCAAATTAGCAGTTATATGTGCGTCTAATATGGCGGCCTTTTAGTGGCTGTGACCCCTCAATTTTTGAAAATTGCTTAATATATTTGCTAGATTAGGAGTTTTTGTAGTTTCGTTACTGGTTGTGTATAACACTATGCTATATATAATCATGAAAAAGAGTAATTTATTCCCAAAAAATATCAAATAATAAAAACACTGGAAATTACATCAAAAGCTTATTGTGCGTTTTCTCAACGTCCTACCTGTGCTTAATTTAGTGTCGGCGACTTATTTCGGGGACATGTTCAGCGTTGAACAAATTTGAAACACCTGCACCAGATATGGCGCGTTTCAAATAGTGATGGGAAAACACTGTTCATGAGTTTCGAAAAAGTATGTGTACTTGCTTTTAATTTGTAAAAACTTACGACATTGAATAAGGGAATAATTATATTTAATTCTTAAATTTAAATTAAATCATTGTTATAACATAACGGAAGCCCAAGAAGTTGTGGCTAACGTAAATAAAAGGTGATTCTTTAAGTAAAGCATGTGAAGTAACTTTACGGTAAAATACCTTAACCGTCCAAAATGTCAATTAAGTGTCAAAATGAGAATGTATTCTATTCGCATTTTTGTTCAACAGTCGGGCTTGTAGACATGCGTGAAAGAACGGTGCGCGGGTGAGGCTGACGTTCTCTCGTGACAGCGGACTGTGGATGCGTTTGTCAGGATATCAGGGTGCTGTCACATTGCACCTGTTTCACATATGTCATAGCAGGGCAGCACACTAAGCGCATACTGTCAAATGCCGCATCAAGCGCAAACAGGCAACCCGCAATAGAACGAGACCAGCCCCCGCCAAATGCTGAACTTTCGAAGTGATGACGTCACTTAAGTCATGGTCCGTAACCTTAAACGTATGAGCCAACGATGAATTGCGCTGTTTTGGGACATGGCCCCCTGAGGCATGAAGAGTGAAGATCCTATTGGAAAAATGTTGGCTGGCCTCACCTTTATGGATTGGCGGAGATTTGCTGATTCCAAAAACCGGGTCATTTTGGTCATACAGCCTCAGTCATACAGCTTTGGTCACACAGCCTTAGTTATACAGCTTTGGTCATACAGCCTTAGTACACCCATACAGCTTAACAATTTGTGACGCATGATCTGCCTAACCTTTAGTTCTAGAAACCTTGAACAAAACGACCAAAGACCGCACTTGAAAAGAGTAGGTTACCATGGCTATTGTTGATCCGCGCCGGGCCGTGGGGGGTGGGGCTTAGACGCCCCCTCAAGTTTTTCCTGGATATCGGGAAAACAGCAGCGCGTAGCGCCGCCAAATTTGAATTACCTGTTTATTCATCTTTTGAACAGCTCTCTCTATTTTGTTTTACTTTAGGTCATGTCAAGTCAGGTCACCAGCCCAGGTCATGTGACCCCACCTACAAAAAGTTTGCGATCTTACAAAAGCCACATCTTTCGGCCGATCGGTTTTGTATTTACAGTATTTCATGAGAATATTACTCACTACCATTAGAATGAATGTTTACTTCTCTTGAAAGTTGTCCAATGTACGCCGTTCGATGGTGCAAAATATGAGTAATGCTGCAACACGATTCTTACAATTGTTGCTCACAAACCATGCTCATTTCATGAAAACTAAGTTTCGAATTTGGGCTGAGATTGACTTCATATGAAGGAATTGGAGAAATAGAGAAAACTTCACGCACTGCAATATGTTTGACTAGTGTATTGGCTATTATAGCCAAATGTAAACAAGTCTCTACTTTCATCAACATTTGATAAAGAGAGATGACGACATCGGCTTTAAGAGGCGATACTAATATTCTAGGGTCTTATTTTTGCAGATGTCAAAACCAAACTCAAAATTACTTTCGATTGGACCTCTGTGGGTGTTTTAACTTCTACATTACTTAATTTCAATGCAAATCGAGCAAAATGGCCATCTCAACTCAAATCTAATGTGAATGTGAAACATTCCCTTTAAGTTCGTATATCTCGGATTTCGTATATCGGCGACCTAAGGTCAGGTCATTGTCTTGAACTCTCCATTATAAGTCAATAGGGAAATATTCAAATGCTTTCCATTCTGAGGAAACGCATGATATCAGCCCAAATCCTTCTGTATCATGTTATAATAGGCAATTCTTGAAGATCAAGGTTCAGTTTTTGATCTGGTATCCCTACAGAGTCAGCCGAGGTCATCCGAGTTTACCAACACTTTTTTGTCAATAACTCTCGATAAAATCAAGATATAGAAGTTACAACAGCACCAATGAGTTTGTCTCATCGAGACTTGTCTCCCAATGTGCAACATAACCTAATTGGGTCACCAGTTGACCTTGATCTGAGGTCACATTTCTAGGTTGACCTAACCTGGTAATCATATGCATGATTTAAAGCACCTTGACGAGAAAAACACGATGATGTCCTAATTACTTCCGTATCTTAATTAGGTAAACAGGTATTCGTTAAAACGGTTTTGGCAAAAAGTATCCTTTTTTACTTTCGATGACCTCTGGAATATTGACCTGAGTCAAATTTGAGGACATGTTGGCGATAACAAACTTTAATAGCCTTCGATTACTTTTTCCGTTCGCTCCTAGCTATTCTAGTTTCCGAGATAATTGGGGGTATCTGGAGCTAAATCCTAAATCGGGAAAATCTGACCTTTGATGACATCTGGTGACCCAAATATTCACCAAATACAAGTTTTCACTGAAATAGTTTCCAAATCAATTTTGACGAGCTTTCGAACGGTGTTTTTGGTTTATGTCTAGGTCCCATAGGAGCTGAGTTAGAAGGAGTGTCGAAACGCCCCTCCCCGCTCGAGGAAGGTTGCGCCGAGCACCGGCCCGGCGCGGGTTAATGTACTCGCCAAAATTGTGTCACAATTACCGTAACTGCAGTAGAATCTATCTCGAAGATATAGCCCACGGACGTTACTTAATACTTTATTTGGTAGTAACAAGTAGACACTGTAAAGACAAGCTACGGAAACATATTGCAAGTAGTTACGGAAATTGTGACTCAATTTCGGCGAGTACTTACACTAAAGGAGTGTGCCTATCTTTTAATGTCAAGTATATTTTTTAATGGTAAGAAGCTATTCGTTTGATTATTGGATACGATAGAATTCACGTCTGGAGTCCCTCTGGTTGAATTTGTACCTACTTATATTCTGTTTTGCATATTTATTTGTTTCAATATCCGTTATCGATCGCCACTATAAACAGAGTAAAGAAGATGCTATCTATAATCATGGGCGGATCCAGGGGGCATGTCCCCCCAAGGTCCTGAAACTACGATTCCCCCCCAAAAAACGGTCGACAAACGTTCGGCCTCTGCAAGTTTATCGTAGAAATTGCCTTTGCAGCAGTCAAAATCCAGCTGTTCACAATAAAAAACGGTACAAATTTGCGCTGCTTCGCGGCATGAGCATTGGTGGAACTTTGTAAAAAACGATGATGGGGCAAATAAAATATCACATTGCCTGGTTGTTTTGCAAAGTTGAAGTGAAAAGTTTGTGTTTTAAAGCCAGGACACGTTAAAGTCTGTCAAAAGTTAGTGGGAAAAGCGGAAAGTTGGTGGGGCAGTGGCCCCACCATTTGAATAAGAAACTTCACCCTTGGGCATGAAACAAGTTTCGCAATGAAACAAATTTGGGAAAAGGGGTAAATGAATTGCATGAAGTGTCTGGCACAGGCTCTCCCTGGCGGTAATTGCTGGACCCAGGGATCAATTTTTTTGCATCATACCGAGATGTGCAGCCAGAAAAAAGGGTTACCCGAGGCTTCACTCACGGTCTGGTTTCAATATTACAATTTCATTTTCCACAACCTAAAATCGATTAAACGATTTAGATTAAACCGAAAAAAGGACTAACCATATATATATATATATATATAATTATAATAATAATAGTATATAAATATATTAATATATTTATATATTATATAATATTAGTGTAACTGAAGCAGATTGTTAGATATATCAAGTTCATTGAACAACACGAATAGTTTTGTGGTTACATCGGCATCACGATCAACGACACTCAGCCAGACACAAGCACCTTACAGCAGGGCGGTTTGCCTGTCATAAGAAGCACACCACCAGCAGACCGCCTCACACGGACAGACATCACTAGCAACATTTGTAATCTAAATGAGGAATAAATAGTAAGATATGGCTGTACCAGAAACAGTGTACCATCCGGATAACCGAGCAACAATCACCGTATCAAGTAATGCCCGAGGAGTTGTTTACAGCTTGTACGAAGTGCCCGCCATAAACCGAACGCGGGAGGCATCAACTAGTTTTGATTTAGTGTATATGTTAGAAGTTGTTTTTCCTTACTATGCTGTTGAAAAATGAACTGAAATGTAGATAATCGCAAAACCAACTGAACTCATTAAGCTAGAATATCAATTGAAATGGTGAAGCCACACAACGCGATATCTATATAAATGTACTCATCTCATCTTTTTGTTAACATGGCTTCGAGATATTATTCTTCAACCACAAGCAGAAGACAAGAAGATCATTAATAACATGAAAGCACTTACAGGAAGATCCCAAATCCAAAACTTTCGGTGTTCCAATGAAACTTGTATTTATATGATAATACTATATATATAATATATAACTATAATAATTATAATATAATTCTGGACCTTATGGATATATAATATGAAATTATATATAGAGCTAAGATGGACATACGGAACCAATACAAATTGTTCACCAGCAATATATTTGTTTTTGACGCTTAAGGGACACTGCCTCTTCCGATGAATATGCACAAAACAGCTTAAACAAGACCTAGGACCACTTATGAGTTTTAATTGCATTCAAACTCTTTCCCAAAAAAGCGCAAATAACAAAAACAGATCATTAATTTATACTTTAAGAATCTAAAAACTGTTACGATTATATACAAGCACCATACGTACATGGAAGCGTCTTGCTTAAATTACCCGCGCCGGCCGTGCTCGGCGCACTTCCTCGGGCCGGGGTGTTTCGACCCCCTTAACTCGGCCCTATGGGACCTAGAAAACAAGAAATACCGTCGAAGAGCTCGTCAAAAGGATTCGAAACTATTCGTAAAATTTTTCTTCAGTCAGTTAACGTCACCAGAGTTCAAAAAGTCAAATTTCTCAAATTTCCAGATGGAGCATAGCTCCAGATATCCAAATATCTGAAACTATGATAGCATAGAGTAAACAAGTAAAGAGGCATAGATAGATATTTTGAATTTGCAATCGCATCTATGTCTCAAATTGAGCTCAGATCATAGTTTAGGCTCAAAGGTCATCAAATGTCAAAAATGTTTTGGTAAAAGATAGTTTCCGAAAGCATTTTATCTAAAAAGACACATAAATGTATTTTACACATCTGTTCTTCGCAAGAACGCTTTGAAACAATATGAGACCTCGTAAGTCACGCAAAAATTGACTCAAGTCAAGGTCAATTGGTGACCCCAGAAGGTATGTGCATATGGGCGACGGACAGAATACAAATACATGGTGATCATCCTACCTTCTCTATCTTCATTATATCAGAAGTTTATAGCAAATCATGCCTGAACCTCAGATGCCTCAGAATAACCTTGTAGAATTTATAGAAAGCAATCGGCACCTAGTCATTCAGAAGAGCTAAAAAAACGAGATCATGAAAAAGATAAAATCAAAGTAAATCGATCCAATGCATCTTTCAGAAAAGAAGCATCTGTTTATTCCATTTCACTTATAATGGAGGTCAGGAAATTTGACACTATAGGTCACCGATATCGAAACTGCCGAGAAATATAACAACTTGAAGTCATGTCTCATGCAACTGTAAGTACGAAACCAACTGCTAAAAACTGTGGCTTGTGAACGAAACTTTTCGGAGTGGGTCCAACTTGACCAGCCGGTGACCTGACCTTCATGACCATGCAAACTTTTTGAAACCGCCGTAAAAAAGATGATCGAACAGGTTGAAATTGCGGCCTACGTCGCCGCCGTTCCGATATAAGGAAAAAACGAGGGGGTGTCTAACCACCCGCCGCGCGGTAAACTGTATCACAGAAGAAGATATCAACTGAACTGACAACGTCACCTGACGCTATGCAATTGATGAGGACCGATGCGCTATAATTGTGGTTCCTTTCACTGACTTCCGCTTCTGCTGCATTTGAGTCGTGCATGGAACGGAACAGATCTTTTCATTTGGTATTCCGGAATCAGAGACCATCAAAGAAAAAACTCGGTCGGAAAAACTCATAATGCGAGAAACAAAATCCCTTCGTAAAAGTGAAAAAAACTTTCTTTGCATAACTTTCCTTCCTTACATTAACTTTCTTATCTATCATTTAAGTAAGTATGGTTCGGAATCGACAACCTCATGGATGGAAGAACTGACTTTGAACCCGATATTGGCGGTACTGGCGAGATAAAAAAAAAACGTACTCAGGGCTTATCAAATTCGGCTGTTCTTTAACATATTAAATTTTACTTTGAGTGGACAGTGTCCCTTTAAGGCTCCCTAAAAATAAGAAGCTAACGTTTTTTAAGTTTCGTATTTTTTGTCTTTTAGTGAAAAGATATAGACATATAAATGCCACTGCGATATTTTTAGAAAAAGCTGGTTACGAGCGAGCGCAAAGCGCAAGTGAGTCCTTACTGAATAAGGAATTTTTATCACATATTAGCGGCCGACCCGACCCGACCCGGCCCGACCGTGACGCTTCTCAGAAGCTTATATCTTTGGAATCCCGCATCTGATTGACAAGCAGTCTTCGCCATCTGATTGTCCCATTTAGTCAATTATGTTAATTTCATGTTTCGTCTCACGTGATGAAACAGCATGGCACGTGGCACGTGGCGCGTCAGGAGTGCCGTATGACTTAGATCACCTTCGCCACCTTCCCGCGGTCGTGCGTGGCCGTGCGCGGTTAAATAGTGACTCAAATGTTTCAATTCTCATTTCATCTCTGCTGGGAAACTCAACAGTTCACTTCAGCGGAAACAATTGTGTTTTGCCTGCCATCATTATGATAAAAAATATTTTGGCAACTTTACAGCTCCGTCTTGTTATAAGATATCGGATATCCGTCTTGTTATAACTAGTTCGAATACTCAATGCTACTCCGTTTTCTGTAAAGGCTGTTTAAATAACCCCGACGGGCTCCGGTCAATGTCCGGGTTACATGAGACGAGATCCCACCACTGCAGTGCTCCCGGACAGGCCAATGCATGTCTTATTCAACACAGCTGAACGGTCGGCAAGGTCCCAGAATAGACCACCTTGTTATGCACAGACAAGTGGGGCAGCCTTGCCGCCTGGACTCCTCCAATCCGCTTTACATCTAAGTGGTTTCAAACGAAAATGCAAGAAAGGCGGAGACTTGGAGGCTCCCGTGCAGATGTCCTAAGATTTGTTATTGTGCATTACCCGCGCTCAGGAAATGATTACACCGGTCGCTGACGCTTGTTAAACAATATACATGCAGCTTCAGTGCAGATGCAAATGACGGCATTTGAGATTGATCGTACATATATGTGGCATCAGGGTGTGTGTGCGCGGGTGTGTTTGTGTGTATCTGAAGAAGATTTTGATGCAGTATACATCATTTTTTTATTTATAATGCATATTGTTTGCCTCTGCCTAAGGGTTACTGCATACGGCAATATTCCTTTGAAAAAATCATTAACTTTCAGTGGCGGATCCACGAACGGAGGGGGGGGGGGGATGGAGCCCGTGCCACTTGGAGTCTCGAGTGGGCCGTGTGGGCCCTAGCGATTCGAAGTGACTCGAAACAAATTTCTTCCGTTATTCAAACAAATCTCGTTAAATTTGCAATATCGACATCCAGAGACACACTTCGTTTTATTAAGAGGCCAAATCTGGCTCCTAATGACCACTTCTGGCTTGGAACAGGGCAATTCCTGGGTTTGTAGAGCACCATTTTGGGCATGTTGAAAAGTCTTTTTAAACTAAAAGGTCCGACCCGGTTTCAAGGTCAAGGGCCCCCAAAGCTTGAGGGGCGGCCCACTAAGGCCTGAGGATTGCCTTACCAAGGCTGGGGCCACTTTGGCTGCGTGGCCCCTCTCTGAGTTGAATCCTGAATTGTCACTGTTCAATTGTACATGTTTAATATTGACACAATACGAACTCCTACTTGAACTCTGGATCTAGATGCTACAAGACTGTGTTGACAACTGTCATCACACGTATCACACTGCTTCACGACAACAGTGCACGCTAACGAATGTCTCAGCCGAACCGCGAACTGCACTGGACAGTTAACACATTTCAACCAGCGCTGAACCTTACGAACTTTTCTAAACTCTGGAAGGACGTAAAACACACCGAAAATGTTTAAACTGCGCCGGAAGCGTCTGAACTGGTCCGGGAGCGTCTGAATTGCGCCGTAAGCAGGGACGTAGCCAAGGGAGGGGGGGGGGGCATGGGGGCCGTGCCCCCTGACTAGATAGAATGGGATTCTCTGACGACCCGACTACTAGTGGATCCAGGGGGAAACCAGGCCATATCGCCCAGAACAGCCTTGAAGAGGGGCCACATGTATTTGCCCCGAAACGCTAATTTTATATAAAAAGTTGTTTTGCGCAGGGCAGTCCAAAAATCCAGCTATTCACAGTACGGTGAAAAACGGCAAAATTTCGCGCCGTTTCGCGGCATGACAAGAGTTTCGCAATTACTTACATACAATTTGGAAAATGGGAAAATGACATCCCATTAAGTGTCTGGTAGAGGACTCTCCTAGGCTGGCCCCAGGAGCCCACTCCCTTCATTAATATTAACTTTTAGACGGATAACATGTTTAGCTAGTCTCCCGAGTTCCGAAAAGGGACGCCCACGCAAAGACGCGAACATCGGGAGAAGGCAACCGGAAGTTTTTCATTTTGTTATCATGCCAAAATGAGCAGCCAGGAAAAGGGGTTACGTGAGGCTTGGCTCCACTGACGATGTGGTTTTTAATATTACAATTTCGTTTTCCACGACCTAAAATTAAAAATTTCACGCCGCTTCGCGGCGTCATATCAGTGTGCACGGGCAGTGGCCATCGTCGTAGCGAAGCCATCGTCATCGTCAGCTGCGGTAGCTGCTGCGGATCCAGAACGGGTGTTTAGAGGAGGCCAAATTCCCAAAGGGCTCACACAATTCTGAAAACTTATCGGATTTCGCTTGCTTGTGCATTGGTAGCTGATTTAAAGTAAGCTTTCCTCAGTAAAAGTTGCTTAGATTTCCTTATATATCATGAAATGTGTCATTCTTTGCCGATTTCGGACTTTTTTTTTTGGGGGGGGGGCAAATGCCCATTTTGCCCAACCGTAGATCCGCCACTGGTCATCGTCTTCAGATCGTCGTAACGCTGAATTGAATGCACGCCATTTTTAGCTTATTATCCTCTACAAGGCTCACCGCCTATATTTCTGTATTTTATCAGGCAAACCCATAAAAGTTTCGCGCCGCTTCGCGGCGCTAACTATAACATGGGAATCCATATTAAAATACTGCAGACGTGCATTTTTCGTCATTTCAGGCGACCCCCACTGCAAAATTATCGGCGACGCTCCAGCGAGTTGGTATGAGATAAACGTTATTACTACTTATATGTGTATATTCCGTAGCATATATGCTACAGAGTATCGCGTTTTTGTTTTGTTTTTCGAGAGAAAAAATTCAGCTCTATTACCGAAATAAGGTGACCGGCCCAAATCCGGGGAAAAAATAGTGTATCTTTTTGCCAAAAATGTTGCCCTCCACCGAAACCGACGGTTGGATCCGATCCGCAAGTGTACCCGACCCCCCCCCCCCCATCCCGGTCAGCAGCCTATTGTTGAGACTTTGCGGAGCACATTCTTTCCGACGTGGCCCCCCTGATAAATATCCTGGCTACGTGTCTCGCCGTAAGTGTCTGAACTGGTCAGAAAGCGTCTGAACTGCGCCGGAAGCGTCAGAACTAGACGGCCAGATGTCGGTTCCGGTGGGAGCATCCGACCTCATTCCTGGTGCAGGCCGGCGGCGGACGGCTGAATGCATTGCAAAGTTGCACGCTGGCTACTGGTCGTGGTTATGGTGGGGAGGGGAGGGGGGGGGGGGGCTGGCTGTCCGGTGCCGCTCCCAGTGCCGACAGAGATGTGAGCACGCAGCGCTCATGGCGGCCCCGCACTGGGCCTCTACTGGCTACTGAACGGATGGAGCTGACCTCTACAGATTACTGAACTCAAGGCCCTACTGAGCTGATGCCAGTCTGAATATAACACTACGTTTGAGACGGAAGTGGAAACGTAGCCACGTGACCAAAAACGCAGGACGCTTATTATGAAATTTTGGGCACATTCACATAAATCAATACATACAGGTAGCCAATGTTTTTGATATAAGCTAACACAAACTTTTGAGAAATAAGGGTAGTCTGCTTAAAGGAAATAGTTCACATTTTTTTTTTTCAAACGCGATCTGACTATATTTTGAAATACAACTTCTTTTCATAATGTCAAAAATAGCCATACATCGCGCCGATTCAGGACAGAAGTAAGAACGTACATTATTAATTTTTATCAAAACTATATGCGTTTACTCTCCGCACGTGCAAACGGTGGGCTCAGCCAATCAGAATATTCAAAAGTATCGCGTAAGATTACTTATAGCCCTGCCCAGGTGTGTGATGCCACATTCTTGACATTGCTTATTTAATGGCCCACATTCCTTCGACAAAAAGTCAAATATATTCGCTGAGAGCCCTTTCAGCCCAGAAAACTTGCAGTCAGGGTTTTTCAACACGGGCTACAAAACTGTTATTTCACTTCAAAACCCATGTTGAAGGCGAACTATTTCCTTTAAAGGGAATGTTTCACATTAACATAAGATTTGAGTTGAGATGGCCAAGTTGTTGGAATGCCATTGAAATTAAGTATTCGTAGAAGTTAAAACACCCACAGAGGTCTAATCGAAAGCAAATTTGAGTTTGTTTTGACATTCTGAAATAAGGCCTATGTTATTAGGGTAGCAAGCTTAAAGCAAGATGTCGTCATCCGTCTTTTTCAAATGTTGATGAAAGTAGACTTGTTTTTACAATTTGGGCTATACTTAAGCCATACACTAGTCATACATATTGCAGCGTGAAGGTTTTCTCTATTTCCCAAAATTCCTTCATATGACGGTCATCAGCCCAAATACTAAAACTTAGTTTTTTCATGAAATTGAGCACTGTTTGTGAGAAACAAATGTCAGATCGTGTTCGGCAGCAATTACTTATATTTTGCACCACAAGCGGCGTACATTGGACAACTTTCAGAGAAGTGAAACATTCCCTTTAAGCGTTTTGACAGCTCAATATGACCTTGTTTAAATGTACTCTTATTTCTCTCCCAACTCTTCCTCCAACTGAAACCAATGTTACCGAGGTACAAATTGCAATGTACGGAAGATTGTTGATGTTTAATCATCATCATCATCATCATACATTTATTTGACTTGACATTTATTTGCCTAAACAACTGCGTCGCCACTTTCTGCAGGTTCGGAGGACGGAGGCATTCTGAAATATATTCTTTCCATGCAACACCCATAGGTGAAATGTTAAAACCCGGAAATGTTTGGGGGACGTGTCCACTGTCCCCTGTCCCCCACAGGTCATGTGCCCACTGGTGGATCTAGACCCTCTCCCTGGGGGCATCCTTTTGTGGCATAAAGGTACATTTTTTTTGCAGATTTGGGCCGTCGCCCCTTATTTTGATATTGAGCTTAAGAAGTGCAGTTTTTTGGGAATCAACTTTTGATGGACTTTTTATCGGGAAAAAAATCAATTTTTTTTCGGAGAAAAATAAAAAATAAATAAACGCGATTAATCCGTAGCATATAAACATGTAAGTGATAATAAAGATTATCTCATACCAATCGCAAGAGGCGTCACCGATAACTCTTGAGCTGGGAGTCGGCTGAAATGACAAAACAACGTGCCCTCATTTTGTATGCGTGTAATTCAGCTTTAGTAACATTTGTAAAAATGATTTATATGTTATAGTAGGTATTTAGTTATTGAGCGCCGTTAAAAATAAAAACGTGATATTCCGTAGCATATACACATGTAAGTACTAATAGCGAATATCTCATACCAACTCGGAGGTGCGGCACCGATGATTCTTCAGATGGGGTCGGCTGAAATGACAAAAAATGTACCCCATTTTGTATGCGTGTATTTAAGCCTTAGCAGCATTTGTATTGTGGATTTATATGTTATAGTAGGTAGGCATTTAGTTATTTAGCGCCGCGCGCGATTTTTTCAGATTTGCTTGACAAACCCCAAAATATAGGCGGTGGGCCTTGAAGAGGATAATTTATTTTATTTATTTATTTATTTATTTATTTATTGATCACCAACAGGTCAATTAACCCACTAATAGGTGAAGTCAGGGGCTAAAATGCTTTTCAGGGGCTAAAGAGGCTAAAATGCTTTTCATTCAATTCAGCGTTACGATGAACCGAAAACGATGAGAATGGCTTCGTTATGACGATGGCCACTGATGTGACGTCGCGAAGCGGAGGGGAAATGTTTATTTTAGATAGCGGAAAACGAAATTTTTCATACTGGAATCAGACCGTAATTGGAGTCAAGCCTCAGGTAACCCTTTTCCTGGTTGCACAGCTTGTGATGATGAAAAATATTGAAATGGAGGTAGTTTTTAATATACCTACAATAGCCTCGGATAGTAGGGGAGAGTGCCCACCTGCGAACATGGTGCCTACAGTGAACAGGTGCCCCTCCAGCCTATATTAGTAATGTGATGATTACATCGATGTCGGTGGTAGTAGCTGACGCTAAGCGATGCTGTTTGAAGTTGCGAACAGCAATGACTGCCCTCATTTGATTCTGCCAGGATATGAATACTTTAATGTTGTGTTTGCCGTTTGATTTTTTATAAGCGTTTTTTGCTTTCCAGAAACGTCATATTTTTATATTAGTGAAATTAATTTAGTGACACCTTTTGCGATGTCCATTGATGATGTAGATGTCATAGTTTGCAACAGTAATTTTTTTTCCCTCAATTTTTGTTTTGTTTTTCAATATGCTGTATGCCCACCAGTGGACAGGATGGGTTCCCAATAGTGAACAAATAATCACTGGTGGATCATCCTTTCGGAAAACCTAAACTTTTCGACAATGAATGCAGGAGATAAATTGGTAAGGCTGGTTAACTCCACGAAGCCCGAAGGGCTCTACGGCCAGGACCAAGGGAATCATCACGTTCCATGAGGACCCACTCTCGTTACATAATTCAGAGTTGTTGTTTTATTACTGTCGAGTGTCACAGAGATTGTCAAGTGTCGAGTGTCAATGGATTGTCAACAAACATAAGTGAGCATCAGCAGAAACCCCCACCACCCACCTATCATAGTGGTAGTCCCTATTCACTGGTTGAATTTCCCCTGTTCACTGTCTGTACCCTCCCTGTTCACCTGCATGGATACCCATGCCAAGTGAACAGCGAGTCCAACAAAATGATACTAGTTTAATCTCACATTTTTAGAAAGTTAAACTTAATTTGCTTGTGGCCTATTCCTTGGTAGTAATAGCCGTTTTTCACGATGGCTTTATTTTGGCGCGATAATGTTTAAAAACATTTTAAAATGTTTGAAAATGTTTTCGTAGTATCCGCTTTCACGATGACTAATTGTCGAAAAAATGTTTTTAACCCTCGCCAATAGCCTCATCAAGAAGAACGGCTACCACTGAAACATTTCAAAACATTTTAAATTAAAAACATTTCGCGCCAAATAGCCATCGTGAAACAGGGGGCTAATGTAAGGAATTTATACACGAAATTTCAAATCTCCAAGGGACAAAACGCAAAGCCAGTAGACTGATTTTTCAAAAGGGGTGTTCGCTGGTGGGCACTCTCCCCTACATTACGATGACCGGTGGCAGTCAGCACCCAGCAGTTCATATCATAATAATAACCGTACCTATACACAGGGATGTAGTTTCCTTTTCAGTTGAGGGGGCTGAAGCCCCCCCCACTCGAACTTGGCTTCTGTCACCCACAACATGGACGAGGAAATGGTTCAAATCCGGGAAGAATTCTGTATTTTTGTGTATTGTGATGGTACTTTTAGCGTTGTTTTCCCAGCTCAGCTCCCCAACTTGTCTGGAGAAGCTAAATGCCCCTGCCTATACATATGTACTAAACTGTAACAAGCAACTGGTAATAGTGCAAATGGTTTGAAAGCAGCAAGACTGAGGCAGAAATACTTTTCTGCACATCAATGGTCCCTGTGGATATGGGATTGGGGGAGCCTGGTGGGAGATTACTTTAGAATATGGTCCTGGTCTGGTCCTCACTCCTCACTATTAGCTCTTCGGTCCAGGTCCAGGCTCTTCGGCCAACTCTTCGGTTGGCTCCACTGGAACAGCTTCCGAGTGCCGATATCCGCGTCCTTGCGTTCGCGTTGCCTTTTTCGGAACTCGGCAGGCTAGCTAAGCTTAACATGTAGCCTGCTTGAAAGCTAATATTGTATGAAGGGAGTTGGCCCTCGGGTCAGGAATTACCGTCAAGGAGAACCTCTGCCAGACGTTTTGCAATTCATTTATCAACTTTACTAATTTGTTCAAGCGATTGCGAAAATTGTGTCTTGCCGCGAAGCGATGCAAAATTTTCCCAGTTTTTGTCTGTAGACAGCAGGATTTTGACTGCTGCAATTTTTATAACGATAAGGTGTTATGTTTCCCCGATTTTTTAAAACTTTTCCAGTATTCTCCTTAGATCATTGTTTTGTTCACGTTCAGTGCAGGGAACCCGCAGGGGGGCATACTTGAATTGAATGCCCCCCAGATTCCTGCGGGGGGGGGGGGGCATTTGCCCTGATGCCCTCTGGATCCACCAGAGTGCATGTAGTTGCAACTTGCAACCCAATTACAATGCAGTTACAATCCAATGCAATATTTGCTTCAACTCCTACGTTTTTTTTTTTACAATTTATATTTTCAAGGAAAACGATTCGTTAAGGATATCCTCTATCGTTTTTTTAGCCCTTTGCAGAGATAATTTTAGACGCCTTTGACGATTCTTCGAAAGAAGGAACATCAATGGAGTTAGTATTCGATCAAAATGTTGGTAACTGTGAAAATAAAGGTAATGTAATGAACATCAGGCCTAAAAGCATCTGCTGATGAACTCGATCGGCTGCAGTGTCAAATTCTGTTTACTTATAGAGATATATGTCCTCGCACATACGGAGGATCGTAACGTCTATCTGTGTTGCTCTACCCAGTTCCCCATACAAGAGCGTCAGTCGTACCTTGCCTCAGATATTTTACTCCCCAGGGGTATAAAGCGTTCACGGTCGACTTCTGATTGCGATTTTATGTATTATTTTATGGCGCGGCTTCAGCACACTCCAGAAAATGACTGCACTTCTCTGGAGCATTAAGAGGAGGGGGATGGGGCCTAGCCAGCCGCAGTCCCTCTCCCCACAGAGCCGCTAACGTCAGCCTATGGTGATGAGATTGGCAGAGGACGACAGGTCGACGAAATCAACTGCAGTCATTTATTTCCATGGTGATTTGCTGGATTATTATATTCACATAGGTCCATGCCAATGTGAATGTGTCCTAGATACAGAGAAGTTGAAAATCACAATTTTGATACATTTTTTAAGTAACTATTTGAAATGTGAAAGAGTAGAGAAGTACATAACTTACTGCACGGTAGGTCTTGTTTCTGGAAAGTACATTTTCTCAATTTCCTTGAGATCATTGATTATCGATATACAAGAAAATAAAAGGAAATGTATCACTGACTAGGGACTAACTATTTGTTTGTTTCACAACATCAAATATAATGCAACGTAATAACAACGCAATGCCTATCTGTATAAATGCTGGTATAGATGCAAATGCATAATCCATTATGCAGTTTGCATATTTAATAATCAATGCCTCAACATGTTTCACAATGGTTCTTAAGCTTGTTGTCTGTGTCGATGCCAAAAGATGCTCAATCGTAATCCTGATAAATGAAGAAAAAAATGCGTTACCAAGTCATCTGCTCCCCATGTAAAGGAATGCAGAAGGTACAGTTAGTTCCTATACCTGCAGCACTCCCTATCTGACGAACACCGAGCTGTGTCTGTCCCGTCCCGTCCCGGTCCGTCCCGGTCCGTCCGGCGTCCCGTCCGTCCCGGTCCTCCCGGTCCGTCCCGGTCCGTCCCGGTCCGTCCCGCGTCCGTTCCCGGTCCTCCGCGTCCGTTCCGGTCCGTTCCGGTCGTTTCCGGTCCGTTCCGGTCCGTCCCGGTCCGTCCCGGTCCGTTCCCGCGTCCGTCCAGTCCGTCCCGGTTCCGTTCCGGTCCGTTCCGGTCCGTTCCGGTCCGGTTCCGGTCCGTTCCGGTCCGTTCCGGTCCGTTCCGGTCCGTTCCGGTCCGTCCCGGTCCGTTCCGGTCCGTTCCGGTCCTTTCCGGTCCTTTCTGGTCCGTTCCGGTCCGTTCCGGTCCGTTCCGGTCCGTCCCGGTCCGTCCCTACCTCGCTGCCCGTTTCCCGCTCGGCTGCACGGTACCAGTACCAGGAGCGGTGTCGGTGTCGGCGGCAGCGGATAGCTCACCCCTCCCTCTCAGTGCCGCCGGCCCCACCCCAGCACAGCGCTGCACCGGACAGACCGGACAGAGCTGGGCCCAGCAGCCCGCACCAACAGCGCAGCGCCAGGGCAACTCACACCAGCGCCACACCAGTGCAGCCTCTGTCTCTTACATACGCCGCATCAGGCAATCACCACCACTGTGCCAGTCCCACCAGCCCCACCTCTGCCCCTGTCCAGCCCCGCCTCTGCTCCTGTCCATCCCCGCCTCTGCTCCTGTCCAGCCCCACCTCTGCCCCTGTCCAGCCCCGCCTCTACCCCTGTCCAACCCCGCCTCTGCCTCTGTCCAGCTACGCCTCTGCCCCTGCCAGCCCCACCTCTGGTCCTGTCCAGTCCCGCCTCTGCCCCTGTCCAACACCGCCTCTGCCCCTGTCCAGCCCCACCTCTGCCCCTGCCCAGCCCCACCTCTGGTCCTGTCCAGCCCCGCCTCTGCTCCTGTCCAGCTCCACCTCTGCCCCTGTCCATCCCCGCCTCTGCTCCTGTCCAGCCCACCTCTGCTCCTGTCCAGCCCCGCCCTCTGCTCCTCCAGCCTCCACCTTCTGCCCCTTGTCCATCCCCGCCTCTGCTCCTGTCCAGCCCACCTCTGCTCCTGTCCAGGCCCCGCTTTGTTGCCCCTGTCCACTGTCCAGCCCCCCCTCACCGGCCTCACAGCAGCTCCTCAGCAGCTCCTCAGTGCAGCGCGCTGCCCTGCCAGCCTTCTCCAGTCTGCGATAGCACCAGGTGGACTATGACTGATCGCCCCGCGTCCAGCCCCGCTCACTGCCCAGATCGCGGGGCGTCATCCCGACATATTACGTGCGCTGAGGAGAGCAGGCGTCGCTCCGCTGTGATACACCTCTGAACACGGCAGGTGTGAGTGATCATCTGTCGTGTCGTGTCTGCTGGGAAATGTATTATTGTATAATGCTGCTCAGTACATCCCCGGCTTCATCATGGCTGTTACAGGAGAGACAGAGCCCGGGGGACGGGTGGCACTCCCGGGCGCCAGGGTAGGGCAGAGCCCCAGATGTCTGCCTGGAAGGAGAGATGATGGGATGGACGGGGAGGGACGGCAGTCGGAACTCAGTCGCCCCCAGATCTCTGCCTGGAAGGAGAGATGATGGGATGGACGGGGAGGGACGGCAGTCGGAACTCAGACTCCCAGATCTCCGCCTGGAAGGAGAGATGATGGGGATGGACGGGGAGGGACGGCAGTGTCGGAACTCAGGCCCCCCAGATCTCTGCCTCGAGAGAACTGATCGGGCATGGACGGGGAGGACGGCAGTCGGACTTCAACCTCTACGAGACCCCCCAGATTCTCTCCCTCGTGAAGGAGAGGGGATGGTCATGACGGGCGGGACAGACGGCAGGTCGGGAACTCAGACTCTCTCAGATCTCCGCCGGAAAGGAAGAGATGATGGATGGGACGGGGAGGGACGGCAGTGTCGGAACTCAGGCCCCAGATCTCTGCCTGAAGGCAGCAGCATGATGGGATGGACGGGGAGGGACGGCAGTCGGAATTCAGGCCCCCAGATCTCCGCCTGGAAGGAGAGATGATGGGATGGACGGGGAGGGACGGCAGTCGGAACTCAGGCCCCCAGATCTCTGCCTGGAAGGAGAGAGGTTGGGATGGAAGAGGATGACGAGGAGGGAGACCAGGAGGAACAGGACTCAAATGTCCACAGGAACGGTCAGAAAGGGGAGAGGACAAAATGGATAAGTGAGTGACCGTATAGCATTGCTAAAGAGTAAACTTTCAGAGACATAACAGCATGTTAATGCAAGACAATATGCTAAATGCGTTTCCAGAGGCATGCTGAGTAAACGTATCCCTTTTTATCAAATATTTCAGCATTTTAAGTCCATCAAAGGGAAAAATATGTTAAGGTTCACTAGACCAGTACCGTAATGGTAGGTGGGGATAAGCGGTATTGAGCATCACGCTTGACTATATACATTTTTTTAGACAATTACGTAACCTCTAAATATTAATATTTTCAATGAAATCTTACATACAAAGTTTTTCATATTGACGTGATATTTTGCGGGGGCGTCCCAATACAAATTTAACATTTATTTCTGCCACATACTTCCTATTCTGTCCGATGTCTGTCAAGTCAAACCCTCACCGTTTCCTTGATGCCTAAATTCGTTCTCACAAGTGCGGATGTCTGCGACCCCGGAGGGGCGAGGGGGGGGGGTTGGCTGGTTCGTGTTAGTTGCTCTGATCAGTATTGTGGCGGCAGCAGAGTGATTGTAAGTGTATATAAGTGCGCGATCAGAAACAGCGCTTAGAGTCAAGCACACTTGTGCTTTTGCGCTGTATCTGCCATATGTTCTCTAGTGTTCCTTACATGAAGCTAATAAACGTGTTGATGATGATGAAGTGCGAGTCCAACGATTAAAGTTCATCATGGTCGAGATACGCAGCGTGTAGTCTATGACGAACTAACACCATTGGAAGAGCCCATCATTTGATTTATCATGCAACTCAAGGTCATTGAGGGGAAAGTTCACTCAACAATGGCATTATTTTCCAAAATTTCAAAAAAGTATCGCCCGTAGCAAAGTATACAATGACCCACTGAGGTTCACCTACTTTGAGATTATTGACAAACAACTAATAACAGTGCAAATGGTTTGAAAGCAGCAAGAGGCAGAACAACTTTTCCGCACATAAATGGTCCCTGCGGATCTGGAGGATCCTGTGGCGATATGGCTTGGGGAGATGGTCCTGGCATAGTTCCAGTCCACTATTGGCTCTTCGGTCCAGCAAGTCTGCTCCTGCAGCTGAAGCACACCGCTGAAGCAGCTTCCGGGTGCCGATGTCCTCGTCTTTGCGTTCGCGTCTCCTTTTTCGTAACTCGGCAGACTAGCTTAACATGAAGCCCGCTTGAAAAGTAATATTTTATTAAGGGAGTCGGCCCTGGGGCTAGCAAATATGCACCGCCTAGGGGAGACTACCAGACACTTTATTAATTAATTTTCCCATTTGCAAAATTTGTTCAAGCAATTGCGTATTGTGTGTCATGCCGCGAAGCAGCGCGAAATTGTTAAGTTTTTCACTGTAGATAGCTGTATTTTGACTGCTGTAAATCCAATTTTTTATAACTGTACGCGCAACCGTTTTGGGGGAGGGCAAATCATAGTTTCAGGGCCTTTGTTGGGGGGGGGGGCACACCCTTTGCCCCCTAGATCCGCCCCTGTCCGCCACAGGCTGCTGCTGCTGGCTGCTGATCTTCCACAGACTGCTGTTGGCTGCTGATCCGAGAGAGACTGATGCTCGCTGCTGATCCGAGAGAGGCTGATGCTCGCTACTGATCCGAGAGAGACTGATGCTCGCTGCTGATCTGAGAGAGGCTGATGCTCGCTGCTGATCTGAGAGAGGCTGATGCTCGCTGCTGATCCGAGAGAGGCTGATACTCGCTGCTGATCCGAGAGAGGCTGATGCTCGCTGCTGATCCGAGAGAGGCTGATGCTCGCTGCTGATCCGAGAGAGACTGATGCTCGGCTGCTGCATCCGAGAGAGGCTTGATGCTCGCTGCTGATCCGAGAGAGGCTGATGCTCGCTGCTGATCCGAGAGAGGCTGATGCTCGCTGCTGGTCCGAGAGAGGCTGATGCTCGCTGCTGATCCGCCATCACCGTGTTGGCGGCCAGCCGCCGTCGCTCCACCCCGGATGTGCACGTCAGCCAGTCGGAAGTGTCCTCTTCCGGTGGACAGCGCGCTGACACTGCCGAGCGGCGCCAGACAGGATCCGACCCAGGTGTGGCATCACCGACCCCAACCCGCGACCCGGCCGACCGGAACACCGCGGTCGGTACACCACCACAGCAGTCTGTCACAGGCGGCCGGCACACCACCACAGCAGCCTGTCACAGGCGGCCGGCACCACACCCACAAGCAGTCTGTCAACAGGCGGCCGGCACAAACACCACAGCAGTCCTGTCACATTGCGGGCCGGCCACACCAACCACAGCAGCCTGTCACAGGCGGCCGGCACACCACCACATCAGCCTGTCACAGGCGGCGGCACACCACCACAGCAGGCCTGTCACAGGGCGGCGGCACACCACCACAGCAGCCTGTCACAGGCGGCCGGCACACCACCACAGCAGTCTGTCACAGGCGGCCGGCACAACACCACAGCAGTCTGTCACAGGCGGCCGGCACACCACCACAGCAGCCTGTCACAGGCGGCCGGCACACCACCACAGCAGCCTGTCGCAGGCGGCCGGCGTCGGTCCGCGTCGCTCTCTGGGATCCTGGGATTCGACGGATGTCCGACTGTTGGTTGGGGTGTCCAGCTGTCAGGCGAACGCCAAGCTACGTTCACCGCTGCCAAGTGCAGGTCAGTTCCTTGGCTATATTTTCCGTTTTGCTGCCAGTAGAACACGATACGGCGCTAACAGGTTAAGACGGAGGAGAGCTCAGCTTGAGCTGTACCAAATAATTTTAAATTTACAATATTCCTATGACTTGCAGAACTCAGCTTTTAACCCGGCATTGACTGGGGTCAGCCGTCTGACTGATCTGAACACTATTGACGGTGGACTTTAAACGCCTCTCCCCTAGTTATCTTCCGAACTACTGATCGCAGCGAGACGCGCAATGCAGCATTCGAGAGCACTCAAGAAGACGAATATAAAGTCACTTCGGTATCCAAATTTGTGATCTCTATTTGGCGTATGTAGTTTGTACTATGTAGATAATTAGCACCTGTCAATTATCTTGTACCTAGTAGCAAACATAGAGATTGTCATTGATTCTCTTATTAACAAAATAAGCAAGAGGTAGACCTAGGTAGGTATTAGAGGTGGCAAAACGTGGAACCGAGGAACCGGTGTCTAGACCCGGTCTGGAGCCAGTTGGTCATAGGCCAGTTCCTGTCAAATCATAACTGGCTCCGACTGGGTCCAACCTTCGCTTTATGTTACTTTCACGCAACTAGGCATAATGTATATGGTCCCTAACCGATCCCAAATTTCATTGCACTCGGTCCCACCGGTTCTAAACTTCAACTTCTGTGACCGGTCCGGGTATGGTTCCTAAATATTCAATTTTTTGCCACCTCTAGTAGGTATCTACTAAGTTGAATGTGGGATCCCAGTGGATTCCTCGGAATAAAATATATCAGGATCTAGGATCTGTGTGGATTCCTCGGCTTATTGTGTACCTGCATCTAGTGTTCCGTGTGGATCCTGACACACAGGACACAGAGATATCAGCTGCTGTTCCCAGGTTCCAGGCATATGTCTGATACATATAAATAAATAAATAGCTTACCTTAGAATCAGGAAGGGATGCCCTGGCATCCTGGGCGGGTTTGTTCGGCCCCATGTTACGGCTGATGTGCGCTTCCGGGGCGGGCCGCGTCACCAGCGAGGCGGGACGGTACAATATGTGCCGCCCTGCTCCCTCCCTCCCCTGTCGGGCCTGCTGGCTGGCACACATACCACTCCATCCGCTCACAACCACCGCCCGCCGCCCACCGCCCGCCGCCCGCCGCCCGCCGCCCGCCGTCCACACCGCCCACACCGCCCACACCGCCTACCAGCGCAGACATTCTTATCCTGGACTTACTTCTTGCTTGCTAAAATATGCTCCGTTTGCAGCACAAGCTGTATAACTTTCAGTTTAGGTATACCTGCAGGCTATTCCTTAAGCCGGGGGGACAGATCAGCAGCCGGATCTCGTCAGACAGGTACCGGAGCGGTGCGGTGGTGAGAGGCGATGCTCTGACGTCAGTGGCAGTGAGTCGACGTCAGTGGGTTGACGTCAGTGGGTGTCGACGTCAGTGGATGGAGCAGCCGTGTGACCGACGAGCCCGTCAGGCCTGCTGCTTAGCCGTGCAGTTCCCAGGCGGTGGAGAATACCACCTGGCAGTTCTCAGGCGGTGGAGAATACCACCGTGCAGAGCCCAGGCGGTGGAGAATACCACCTGGCAGAGCCCAGGCGGTGGAGAATACCACCTGGCAGAGCCCAGGCGTGGGAATACCACCTGGAGCAGACGCCAGGCGGTGAGAATACCACCAGTTCAGAGCCCAGGCGGTGGAGATATCCAACCTGGCCAGTAGCCAGGCGGCGGGAAACCACTGGCAGAGCCCAGGCGGCGGAGAATACACCGTGGCAGAGCCAGCCGGGGTGGAGAATACCACCGGTGCAGTTGCCAGCGGTGGAGAATACACTGTGCAGTTCCCAGCGTGGCAGAATACCACCTGGCAGTTCCCCAGGCGGTGGAGATACCACCTGGCATTTGTTCCCAGGCGGTGGAGCTCCACCTGGCAGAGCCCAGGCGTGGATGAATACCACCTGGCAGGTTCCGGCGTGGAGAATGACCACCTGGGCAAGAGCAGGCGGTGGAGAATCCACTGCATTCCAGGCGTGGAGAACACTGGCAGGTTCCCCAGGCGGTGGAGAATTACCAACCGTGGCAGAGCCCAGGCGGTGAGAATACCACCTGGCAAGAGCCCAGGGCGGTGGAGAATATCACCTGGCAGAGGCCCAGGCGGTGGAGAATCCCACCGTCAGTCCCAGGTGGCGAGAATACCACCGGCAGAGCCCAGGCGGTGGAGAAAGTACCACTGGCAGAGCCCAAGGCGGTGGATATACCTACCTGCTAGAGCCCCCCAGGCGTGGAGAAAACCACCTGGCAGAGTCCAGGCGGTGGACGAATACCACCTGGCAGTTCCCAGGCGGGTGGAAGAATACCACCTGGCAGTCCCAGGCGGTGGAGAAATACCACCTGGCAGAGCCCAGGTGGTGGAGAATACCACCTGGCAAAGCCAAGGGTGGAGATACCACCGTTCAGTTCCCAGGCGTGGAGAATACCCACCTGGCAGCTTCCCAGGCGGTGGGAGAATACCACCTGGCAGACCCAGCGGTGGAGAATACCACCTGGCAGTTCCCAGGCGGTGGAGAATACCACCTGGCAGAGCGATGGAGCACATTAACCCAGACACGTTCCAATATTGTGTCGGTTTCAGAAGGACTAGCCAAGTTAACCCGCCCTTGACTGGGGTCTCACTCAGCTGAACATCATTGACTGGGGGGGGGGGTTAAACGCCCCCTGGTTATCTACCAAACCAATGATCGCAGTGAGACCGACAAGACAGCATCTGAAAGCACTTGATGAGACGAATCTAAAGCACGCTAAACATTTTCATATTGAGGTCACATGTCAGGTCACGGTCAGGTCAAATGTCAAAATCGATGTATTTTAGTTGATGGGTCATACTTGCCATCAAAAGCCTTCGATTGCGACCATGATCACCCAAAGTATTCTCAAAGGTATGATTATATGAGGGGATCTCAAAGGTATCATCATTAGGAAATAACGTTCTTTAGATATGTGTATTTTTGGAGCAATATGTATTTTTGGAGCAAACAGGCAGATGTTTATGGGGCAAGTGTGTGTTTTTTTAAACAAAACGGACAAAGATTTTAAGTTCATTTGGTCTTATGTTGATAATTTCACCCTTCGATCAAAATTCATCTTGATATGCCATGTTATTGTTAGCTATGTTTCATGCAATAGGATATCAAGACGTCATAGCATCGGAGTATACTTACATCGTCATATACATCGCCATATACTTCAGAGCGCCGATACGATACCCACCTTTCCCAGTTAACGGCAGAGATTCGGCCACAGAAGAATCGGCGCCACATCAATACCACTCCCTGACCTTACGGGTTTCACGATTTTCGAATTTACTCTGAATACGATTCGTTGTCGTCGAAACCTGCAAGGAGGGGAGTCCTCGTCGGTCCGGCCCTGCAAGGAGGGGAGTCCCCGTCGGTGCGGCCCTGCAAGGAGGGGAGTCCCCGTCGGTCCGGCCCTGCAAGGAGGGGAGTCGTCGTCGGTCCGGCCCTGCAAGGAGGGGAGTCGTCGTCGGTCCGGCCCTCGCTGTCGGTCCGTCCCCGTCGGTGCGGTGCGACGGTGGCCGCTCGTCTCGTGCTGCTGCGGTGGCAGGCTGCAGCCGTAATCGGAGCCTCCTCACGACGCCGCCTGCGGCCTGACACATTACACCATTACTGAAACGTTCAGTCGGCTGACACACGTCATTACTGCAACTTTAAGTCGGCTGACACACACCCAAGGGCGTATCCAGGATGTCGCCAAGGTACCACCCGCGGTCAGTGATATGGGCCCCCTGGCGCATACATGGGCCCCCTGGTGCATACATGGGCCCCCATGGACACAGGGCCCCCTACAAATTGTAGCTTCGCTAACACCATTTCAACTGCTTATTCCGGGTGCAGTGGTGATGGTGATTCGGAGTTTGGTTTTAGGGCGCTGTATTTCCTGAGGTGTTATACCACTCACTATGAACTATTCTGGATATCATACCGATTTTTTTGGCAGAATCTACCCTGGGACCTATAACACTCTGTATTAACCCGCGCCCCGCTGGGGTCTCTAGCCGAACGCGCCCCGCTGTGGGGGGGGGGGCAGATTCTGCCCCCTCGTTATCTTCCAAACCAATAACCGCAGCGAGACGCGCTAGGCGGCAATCGAAAGCTCTCAATGAAACACATCCAAAATATGCGCAAACTTTTCTTTAAAAAAGGTAAAATGTCATGTCACGGTCAGGTAGAAGGTCACAGTTCAGATATTTTAGCTTTTGGGTCATATTTGCTATCCAAAGCTTTATATTGAGACTATTTTTCCCCATAAAATCTAAAAGGCATAATGAATCTTCCGCATTAGGCAAAATATAAATTGTAAGCAAAGGTCAAGGTCAAGATCGGGTCACAAAAGGTCACTGTTGGTAAAAGGTCCACGAAAGTCATGCGAGTTGCGACACATGTTTTAAAGGTTGTTTTAGACGTATAATTTGATAGCCATTATCGCAACCGGACATCATAAAAGCTCAAATTCAGGTCATATCAAGTAAATTGTGAAATTTAATAATTTAAATATGAAATGCATTTGCATAATCCAGTTTTGTCTCAGAAATACACCTGTGGCATTCGTTTGTCTATATCTGGTCAATACCAGTTTAAAAGAACTTCATGAGATACTTATACTTGGGAGTCATAAGTCATTTTTTTGCAAATTGGTTTAGGTATCGTCCATACTTTGTTCTCTCACATATATTCCGTTTTGTTGTAAATATTTTTAAACATTTTGGTTTTGTGATCATTTTTTGGAAGAAAAAAATCAAGGGATCAAAATCTCAAAATTGTGAATATCCGAGATTTTCTTGTTGAAGACAGTGATATTTCTTACATTAAGCTGCTTTTCGTTTTTGATTCGCTTAAAACTTCCATTTTCTACGATTATTCAAACCTCATCGTTTTACCATATGCCGAGATCCCTTAAACGTAGCACGTGAGGGCGGTTATTAACATTCAGCTTACAATGTTATTTGATCTGGGAAACATTTCTGCCCCGCGGCCGAAATGTTTTCCCAAATCTCGTGCAAATAGTATAAAGAGTGAAAAGGTGACTTAATGAACTATAATTAGAAAAGAGTGAACAGAGTAGATGAATTAGAAAAGAGTGACTGCATTAACTCTCTGATTTTCTTTATTCAACTTCGTCGCCGAGGTTGAAACCCAAGTATGGTGGAAAATATGGCTTCATTTGGTCTATTTCATCGGCATATGGTTAATTTCATACACACTTGGGCCGGAATAATTCTTTGGGACCTCGGTTCGTGCTAGTGAATTTCCGCCCACGACCTTCGGTCTCTGGCGGAATGTTCAGCTCGGACCTCGGTCCCAAATAATTATTTTCCCGGCCCCGTGTGGTATTATACATTCCCACCAAAAATGGCATGACATGACGTCATTAAAAGGTAATTATCTTCCAAAGAACCGCATTAATTTCATCACAATTTCTTGAGCAGGCGTAGAGTTGAGGCAAGAACTATATGTAAGGTACTGTAAGTGTCACGTTGATATCTGTGATAGTTTGTGATTTATTGAGAAAACTCGGGAGTGGGGGTGGGGGGCATATTAGCCCGCGCCCCTCCAGCGTGGCACGGTTTAAACGAGTCACCCTGCAAGGATCTGCAATGCAAGGATGTCACACATCAGAAGATCGAAAGCTCAAATAACAAAGTAGCTAATGAACTGAGCATTTGGTCTCCATTAAGCACTTGAAGTCAGCAGCAGTACAATTTTCACAGAACTCGCCTTTGGTGCCGAAGGTAACTTGACCACATAATAAATACAAGATGGGGGGGATGACCTCAGCCACGCACGGTACGAATACGAATTTTAACTTTAAGCTATTTGTTTGCCTCAGTTGTTTATGTTTAGCTTTCAAGACATTTGGGAGGGATCATACGAATCCTCAACTCATTGGGACTTCATGGTGAAACTAATTTCTTTCAGCTGATTTTGTTAAAAACTTCCCAGACAATTCCAAATTAGATATACCTACAATGCTCCTTCGTCCTTACTTAAAATATAGAAAGTGAGACGCTATAATAAACGGACCGGTGACTAAGCAGACGTTGTATGATAGCCACTCACCACAGCGAGCGCGTAAAACGCGTTGAATTGTCTCAACTGATATAAAATTTTGCAATTAGGCCTCGACGTTAAACTCCCCGTTAAACCCCCCCGTTAAACGACTTTTTGCGCTGACGACCCGACGCCATCTCCCCGGGTCAACAAGTTCGCTTACGAAGCGTAGCTTAACCTTTGCCCTCTAAACTCGAAGCCTAGATCCGCCGGTAGAAATTCCCCCAGTGAAAATTCCTTAGAAAATACCTTAAGACACGAATAATGTGAACTGCATCGCCCCACCCGATTCGTTTTACGCTTGTAGTAGCGTACCATATCTGTAAATAACAGGCAATCATTTGTATGGTCGTGTATAAGCGATAGGACTAGGAATCATGAAGAGATTCAATGACAGAACCTGCCCCAGTTTGTGTGACAGCACCTGCCCCACTCGACATAGGTCACACTTTTTCATTTTTTACTGAAACTTGGGAGAATGTGGCAGAATAATGCTCAGCACAATATTCTGGACATATATATATAAATATATATATATATATATATATATATATATATGTATATATATATATATTAATAATATATAATATTATAATATATATATAAATATATATAATATATATAGGTATATGTCGGAACAAATTCTTCTTCTAAACAAGTTCGATTGAAATGACCGATTCTTCGACCTTTTCACGTTTCTTTTGAAGCTTTTCTATTTTTCTTATAAGTCTTTTTTCTTCGCTGGTTAGATTAAAAATAAGATCTCTCAGAGACATTTATATTGGTCGACATGTTTCAAATAGACACATCTATCCGTTTTCAAGACATTTTTTAAGATGAATGCTCGATGGCAAGTAAGTCCAGGGCAATAGAACACTGGGTAATCCAAAGTTTTATTTAGTTTATACTAGAAATATACTAGAAAGACTAAAAACAATACCAAAAAGTGACGTTAACAATCAGATTTAGTTTAATATACCAGGATATGGCTGCACTTAACTTATATAGTCGACAACAGATGGCGCTAATTTCGCAATTGCAGAGTTAGATGACGCTGTGATCGAATTTTATTTTGGGTCTTCTAGAAAACTCACTGGCGATTCAGCAAATGTCGACATTTTAACATTTGTAAACATCATTTAACTTCTATACGTATTTTACAGGCACATACCCAGGATGTTCGTTCCAGGGGGGGGGCTTCAAAAGGGCCCTTCCGAGCGTTGGAAGGGTCCTGGGGCCTGGATATGAAAAAAACTATGGATTTCGCCACTTAATTTGTGACGCCCTTTTCTTCTTCAGCTTTGATTCAACTGTATTGGACAGGACCTCAGATGCAGGATTTCACCAAGCGGGGGGGGGCTCCTCGAGAAGGCCCATTGTCTTGAGCGTTCAAAGGGTTCATTCCAGAGCGTTTAAAGCGCCCAGTAGAACGGATGAAAGGTCTGCTCCCTCGTTACTTGTGAGCGGCCCGATGGCATGTTCATGTGCCCTTTGACCCACTCAGGGCCTTCGCGTTCTGTTCAGGGGCCCCTCATCTGCACAGACCTGCACATGGGCCCTTTGAACTTGTCAGGGGCCCTCTGGTCTGGCTACGGGCCTTCCAGCCTGCTCAGGGGCCATTTTAACCTGGTAAGGAACTACGCTGGCTGCTATTTCGCCCTACCGACATGCTCAGGGGCCCCTCCGATCTGCTATGGGCCCCTCCGACCTTCCCAGGGGCCCTTCGACCTGCCCAGGGCCCCTACGACCTGCCCAGGTGTTCTCTATGCCTGGATAGGGGCCCATTCGATTATGTTCGGGGACCATCTGACCTGACCCACTAAGGGCATTTCGGCTTGTCCAGGGCCCCTCTCACATGCACAGGGTTATTTTAAAACATACAAGGGGGCCCTCTGGTCTTTCAGAGAGGGCCCTGGTTGGCCCTACAGAGTCTGAAGTGCTCTATACTATCTTAAGACACTCTGCGTGGCTTCCGACTCTTAAGAACTCATGATACGCGCTTCGCGCGGTCTCGTCAGCCCTTTTTGGCGAGCTGCGCGCGCTAAAAAGGCCCGCCAGGGCCTGGAAAACGGCCCCACCGCGGCCCCAGGGGGGCGCCGCCTCTGCTGCCTCCTTTGCTACGAGCCTGACTCTATAACACAATTATTTGTAAGGATCTCATATTAAAGCCTTACGTGTGATTTGTAATATAAATATCCCTTTTGTATGCGTTATGCTCCTAATATCTATGCGGATGCCATTTGAGGTCAAAAACCTTCATTGTTTCAAGTGAACTTTTTCCTTAAAGGATATGTAATGCATTCCTTACTTAGATGCCAATTATGTAAAAGTTGAATAACCACAGTCAGTGACTTTTCAACGTCGTTTCCTAATTCAGTCATATGGATAAAAAGGCTTCGTCTTGGAGCAGGTTCGCTCCCGGCGCTTGGCTCTCGCTCGATCTACACAGTTTCACGAGATGCTTAATAGCTCGAAAGCGAACCCTCACGGCGTACACTGTTTTGACCCCGGAAATCGAAAGAAAATCGTTCACGGCTTCATTTCTAGCTATTTGCATTGTCGTATCGGTTGCAGGTAAAAAAAGCCGTGGGCCCGAAAAATGGCTTTTTAACATGAAACCCTATGGCCTAGTAGGAAAATGTGAGCCATGCTACCATATGAACTTTGGACCCCCCCGAGTAAGTCATTACTCTAAAAATACATAATATATCACGAGCTAAATTTCTTTCAGGTCTCACATTCCGGAACGCACATTTGCACGTACACAAAAGCATACACACGTAATAACACCTGAAATCAGGTGTCAAGTCACTTTGTGGTAACAACCTTAAGTATGTATGTATGTATGTATGTTGTATGTAGTATGTATGTTGTATGTATGTATGTATGTATGTATGTATGTATGTATGTATGTATGTATATCCATGTTGTGACCCCAGAGGGACAGACTAGAAGGTTGTTGTATCTGTTTGTTTAGTGTAGGGTGTTGTTCATGTATGTGAAGAGATTCTAATACCGCTAATTTCCGTCTGTTATGACATGATGTGATTATTGTTGTGTTGGCTGTGAGATGCTGTCGTGTGAGTGGTGTGTTGTGTTTGTCTTGCATGCTTCTTTCGTGGCCCCATCTCAAATGCATCGTAGCTCTTCTAGTAATATATCTATATATCTTATTATATATAATATATATTATATATTATATATATATTATATATATATATATTATATATATATAGTATATGATATATATATATATTATGCGTTTTCATTTGTACACATGCAAATTTTCAAATACAATATTGCCAAAGGATCATCTATCATTTAGTGACGTATGATGAGCAGGCTCCAAATATAAAGTTTCACACAAATCGAAGAATATTTAGAGGTCCCGCGAGTTCGTCAAAGTTTATTATATCTTACAAGCCAGCACTTTGTTGTTATACCGGCGTGTACGTTTTACAAACTTTCTTTACTCTACAAATTAACATATTTTTAACATTAACTACCTCAGATCACTAAACAATTGAACGGATTGAGGTTTACTATATAAACAAAACAAATTATTCTCGAATTACGGAACGATAATGATGTAGGCATTAACCATAGAAGTAACTGCAAGGCCGAAGTGAGTGACACTTCTGTGGAATTATCGAAGGAGGCGTCTCTGGAGTACATCTTGCATGTTGTCGCCTCCTAAACGACTCAAGATCACACCCAGCATTGCTGCAGCGCTCGACAGGAGACAGGAGACGACAGAATCTCTCACAGCCAGGCATAGCACATGATGATGACCCCTGCCTGAACTGAGCACCAGTCGTGTCCTTCACTCTCTACTATTTATCGCTCACGAAAAGTGGCTCTGTCGAACAATGCAGCTCAAGTGCAAGCGAAGTCTGTAAAGGAGGTGGAAGTTGGCGACGCGGTCCTTGTTCTGCAATGGGACGGCAAATTCATACCGAACATCGACGGTGATCGAGGACAAGTCGACCATCTGATACTCGTCGTTCCAAGCCCACAGCTCTCAGACGAGAAGTTACCATAGTTGTGTTGTTTTTTTTTTTTTTTGCAGTGCCCTCGCCGCCGGCAATGGCGAACAAGGCGGCAGAAGTACTCGTGGAGTGGAGATTAAGAGAAAGAGTTGTTGCCGTTCTCTTTTGACACAAACCGCGTCGAACACTGGAGTCCACTCCGGCGCGCTGAATTTTGCTGGAGTAAAAGTTCGATCGACCTCTGCTTTACCTAGCGTGTCGTCACCACATCCTGGAGCTCGTGCTGGCCACCATCTTCAAAGCCACTATGGGAACGTCGTCAGGACCAGAGATCGCGCTCTTCAAGCGGTTCCGAGAGAAGTGTTGGCACATGGCACCTATGGAAGCGGAGGTGTTCCAAGATCCACGCCTCGACCAGCTGGACAAGTGTCGCGCAGCGACGGCGGATGCGCTGAAGGCAGCGGGAGGAGCGCGGGACGACTACCGGGAGTTCGCTCAGTTGGT